>CM060947.1:267552839-267617839 GCA_030765055.1 Mantis religiosa
CAAGGCTATCTGCATGTAAAACAATCACTTCTAGACGAAATATCCTTGTGTATATATAAACAACGTAACTTCAAAACTAAAGGTATGTAAATATCAAAGTAAATAATTGACTTTGATTATGCGGGATAGACTTTCATGGCTAATGAAAATTTATTTTTAATTTTTTGGAATTGTCCACAAAAAAGCCAGTTCATTCGACGACTGCTGTGTACCTGGTAAATCGTAAGAGGTACACCAAATCTAACTGCCCAAACACTGAAGATATACAATTCACCTTAAATTCATTTTTAACACCAAATACTCCTTACCAGAAATGCTGTGTTATTTTCATGAATATTCCAATATTTGAGAATTTGTTAGGTATTTATTTTTATGCTTTGTCCTAGCAAAGAGAATCAAATATCAAGCTCATCACATAGCAAAGAGCTCTAAAAGTCTTGACTACAGCTATTTTCATATCCCGTTGTAACAACCCTAAAATTAACAATAATATAATGTACATTTTGAAGTAGACGGAGTAATAAGTGTTTGTACAAGAGTAGAGAGAGTCATGTATACAAAACATTTGACTATCACTTAAAGTCTACTGTATTCCCTTGTAACTACAATAAGATAATGTTTATCTTAAAGTAGATAGAGTAATAAGTGTTTGTACAAGAGTAGAGAAAGTCGTGTATATAAAACATTTGACTATCACTTAAAGTCTACTGTATTCCCTTGTAACTACAATAAGATAATGTTTATCTTGAAGTAGATAGAGCAATAAGTGTTTGTATAAGAGTAGAAAAAGTCGTGTATATAAAACATTTGACTATCACTTAAAGTCTACTAAATTCCCTTGTAACTACAATAAGATAATGTTTATCTTGAAGTAGATAGGGAAATAAGTGTTTGTACAAGAGTAGAGAAAGTCATGTATATAAAGCATTTGACTATCACTTAAAGTCTACTGTATTCCCTTGTAACTACAATAAGATAATGTTTATCTTCAAGTAGATTGAGCAATAAGTGTTTGTACAAGAGTAGAGAAAGTCATGTATATAAAACATTTGACAATCACTTAAAGTCTACTGAATTCCCTTGTAACTACAATAAGATAATGTTTATCTTGAAGTAGATAGGGAAATAAGTGTTTGTACAAGAGTAGAGAAAGTCATGTATATAAAACACTTGACCATCACTTAAAGTCTACTGTATTCCCTTGTAACTACAATAAGATAATGTTTATCTTGGAGTAGATAGGGAAATAAGTGTTTGTACAAGAGTAGAGAAAGTCATGTATATAAAACATTTGACTATCACTTAAAGTCTACTGTATTCCCTTGTAACTACAATAAGATAATGTTTATCTTGAAGTAGATAGAGCAATAACTGTTTGTACAAGAATAGAGAAAGTTATGTATATAAAACATTTGACTATCACTTAAAGTCTACTGTATTCCCTTGTAACTACAATAAGATAATGTTTATCTTGAAGTAGATAGAGCAACAAGTGTTTGTACAAGAGTAGAGAAAGTCATGTATATCAAACATTTGACTATCGCTTAAAGTCTACTGTATTCCCTTGTAACTACAATAAGATAATGTTTATCTTGGAGTAGATAGAGCTATAAGTGTTTGTACAAGAATGGATAAAGTCATGTATATAAAACATTTGACTATCACATAAATGCTATTGTATTTCCTTGTAACTACAACAAAATAGTGTTCATCTAGAGGTAGACAGAGCAATAATTATTTGTACAAGATTAGAAACGGTCATATGATTGCAAGACACTAGATTTTTTACTTTTGCCTCAAAAAGTTTTAAACAAAGTTGTATTTGAATATGTTTTTTTTTTTATAAAGAATGTTGAGTTCAGCTGACCTTACGAGGATGAGATAAAAGTTTACAGGTTTTCTCCCTGTTCCGAAATATCTCTTGTAGTTTGTTTCACGTAACAAAGCACGGAAAAGGATAGAGAATACCGCAACAAAAGCTGGCCCCATCCTCCTCCAGTTTCTCGAAGCCACGGCGGCGGCACTTTAGTTGACATATTGGACCACTATTGACACGAGAGCTTACTGCCTCTCTCCCTGAGAGGAGAAATTTTTTCATCAGCAGCCAACATCAACTGCCACCTTGAGAAATTCTTTGCAAGTGACAAGAGCACCTGGCTAATAACAAACACGGATTCTTTATGTTGGGAATAACGCTTCAAAAACGGCCAAGGCATCTAATCTGCTCCAAACTTTACAGTTGATTTTTATATAAATTGTCACTAAGATCAAATTAAATTTCCCACACAAAATTTCCAGCATTCTCCGTAGTCGATGAAATTGTTCCAGCACTTAGTGGTGAAATGTCGGAACATCATCATCTCATTGTCAGGATATACATAGCTGGTCTGAAAGTTTTTCGGTCTAATAAAGATACAAAACACTTTTTCAGAATATTTTATTTCTTATATTTCAACATAGTCTCCTTGTAACTCTACACACTTCTCCCAGAGATGTTCCCATCTCTGTAACCCGTCCAAATAGTACTCGGCGTTTTTCAACATAGTCCCCTTGTAACTCTACACACTTCTCCCAGCGATGTTCCCATCTCTGTAACCCGTCCAAATAGTACTCGGCGTTTTTCAACATAGTCTCCTTGTAACTGTACACACTTCTCCCAGCGATGTTCCCATCTCTGTAACCCGTCCAAATAATACTCGGCGTTTTCCAACATAGTCTCCTTGTAACTCTACACACTTCTCCCAGCGATGTTCCCATCTCTGTAACACGTCCAAATAGTACTCGGCGTTTTTCAACATAGTCCCCTTTTAACTCTACACACTTCTCCCAGCGATGTTCCCATCTCTGTAACCCGTCCAAATAGTACTCGGCGTTTTTCAACATAGTCCCCTTGTAACTCTACACACTTCTCCCAGCGATGTTCTCATCTCTGTAACCCGTCCAAATAATACTCGGCGTTTTCCAACATAGTCTCCTTGTAACTCTACACACTTCTCCCAGCGATGTTCCCATCTCTGTAACACGTCCAAATAGTACTCGGCGTTTTTCAACATAGTCCCCTTTTAACTCTACACACTTCTCCCAGCGATGTTCCCATCTCTGTAACACGTCCAAATAGTACTCGACGTTTTTCAACATAGTCCCCTTGTAACTCTACACACTTCTCCCAGCGATGTTCCCATCTCTGTAACACGTCCAAATAGTACTCGGCGTTTTTCAACATAGTCTCCTAGTAACTGTGCACACTTCTCCCAGCGATGTTCTCATCTCTGTAACACGTCCAAATGGTACTCGTCGTTTTTCAACATAGTCCCCTTGTAACTCTACACACTTCTCCCAGCGATGTTCCCATCTCTGTAACACGTCCAAATAGTACTCGACGTTTTTCAACATAGTCTCCTAGTAACTGTGCACACTTCTCCCAGCGATGTTCTCATCTCTGTAACACGTTCAAATAGTACTCGTCGTTTTTCAACATAGTCTCCTTGTAACTGTACACACTTCTCCCAGCGATGTTCTCATCTCTGTAACCCGTCCAAATAGTACTCGACGTTTTTCAACATAGTCTCCTAGTAACTGTGCACACTTCTCCCAGCGATGTTCTCATCTCTGTAACCCGTCCAAATAGTACTCGACGTTTTTCAACATAGTCTCCTTGTAACTCTACACACTTCTCCCAGCGATGTTCTCATCTCTGTAACCCGTCCAAATAGTACTCGACGTTTTTCAACATAGTCTCCTAGTAACTGTGCACACTTCTCCCAGCGATGTTCTCATCTCTGTAACCCGTCCAAATAGTACTCGACGTTTTTCAACATAGTCCCTTGTAACTCTACACACTTCTCCCAGCGATGTTCTCATCTCTGTAACCCGTCCAAATAGTACTCGGTGTTTTTCAACATAGTCTCCTTGTAACTCTACACACTTCTCCCAGCTATGTTCTCATCTCTGTAACCCGTCCAAATAGTACTCGGCGTTTTTCAACATAGTCTCCTTATAACTGTACACACTTCTCCCAGCGATGTTCTCATCTCTGTAAACCGTCCAAATAGTACTCGGCGTTTTACAACATAATCTCCTTATAACTGTACACACTTCTCCCAGCGATGTTCTCATCTCTGTAACCCGTCCAAATAGTACTCGGCGTTTTTCAACATAGTCTCCTTATAACTGTACACACTTCTCCCAGCGATGTTCTCATCTCTGTAACCCGTCCAAATAGTACTCGGCGTTTTTCAACATAATCTCCTTATAACTGTACACACTTCTCCCAGCGATGTTCTCATCTCTGTAACCCGTCCAAATAGTACTCGGCGTTTTTCAACATAATCTCCTTATAACTGTACACACTTCTCCCAGCGATGTTCTCATCTCTGTAACCCGTACAAATAGTACTCGGCGTTTTTCAACATAGTCTCCTTATAACTGTACACACTTCTCCCAGCGATGTTCTCATCTCTGTAAACCGTCCAAATAGTACTCGGCGTGTTTCAACATAATCTCCTTGTAACTGTACACACTTCTCCCAGCGATGTTCTCATCTCTGTAACCCGTCCAAATAGTACTCGGTGTTTTTCAACATAGTCTCCTTGTAACTCTACACACTTCTCCCAGCTATGTTCTCATCTCTGTAACCCGTCCAAATAGTACTCGGCGTTTTTCAACATAGTCTCCTTATATCTGTACACACTTCTCCCAGCGATGTTCTCATCTCTGTAAACCGTCCAAATAGTACTCGGCGTTTTACAACATAATCTCCTTATAACTGTACACACTTCTCCCAGCGATGTTCTCATCTCTGTAACCCGTCCAAATAGTACTCGGCGTTTTTCAACATAGTCTCCTTATAACTGTACACACTTCTCCCAGCGATGTTCTCATCTCTGTAACCCGTCCAAATAGTACTCGGCGTTTTTCAACATAATCTCCTTATAACTGTACACACTTCTCCCAGCGATGTTCTCATCTCTGTAACCCGTCCAAATAGTACTCGGCGTTTTTCAACATAATCTCCTTATAACTGTACACACTTCTCCCAGCGATGTTCTCATCTCTGTAACCCGTACAAATAGTACTCGGCGTTTTTCAACATAGTCTCCTTATAACTGTACACACTTCTCCCAGCGATGTTCTCATCTCTGTAAACCGTCCAAATAGTACTCGACGTGTTTCAGCATAGTCTCCTTTTAACTCTACACACTTCTCCCAGCGATGCTCCCATCTCTGTAACCCGTCCAAATATTACCGGCGTTTTCTAACATAGTCTCCTTGTAACTGTACACACTTCTCCCAGCGATGTTCCCATCTCTGTAACACGTCCAAATAGTACTCGACGGTTTTCTCTGCAAAATAATTGTTTACGAAGGTGATTGCCTCTTCATTTGACGTAAATCTCTGTCCTCCGAGCGCAATTTTCAGATGGGGGAACAAGGAGAGTTCGCTTAGGGTCTAGATCTGGTGAGTCTAGAAGTTCAAACCGTAATTCGTGGATTTTCGCCATTGCAAGCGCTGAGGTGTGAAACGGTGCGTTGTCTTTGTGAAACAGGATTTTCTTTTTCTGCAAATGTGGCCGTTTTTTGTCTTCATCTCATCAAGTAATATTGCGTAGTGTGCTCCTGTAATGGTTTTTCCTATTTGAAGATAGTCGATTAAGGTAACTCCATTATATTTAAAAAAAAACAGCCCCATCGCTTTCCCAACCGAAAGAAAAACAGTTTTTTATTCTTTTGAAGCCGGTTTCAATTTGCAGTTCACTGTTAGGCTATATTTTTATTTCGGGCGTATAATGTTATATCCAAGTATCATCTGCAGTAATTAATGGGCTCCAAAACTCGGATTTATTGCACCTAAACTGCTCTAACAGAGCGTTGGAAATGTTCAGTCGAACACATTTTTGGTCTATCGTGAGGAAACGCGGCACCCACCGCGCGGACAGCTTTCTCATCTCTAAATGTTGATTTACTCTGTGACAAACACGTTCTTTTTACAAGTTCATAGCCTCTTCTATCTCTCTGGCTTTAATTAGGCGGTCTTTTTGTTCACCATTTAGTAAACCGTGGCGATGTTTCCGTCGATAGTTGCAGTTTTTCGGCGTCCCGGACTTTCATCGTTGCTTTTACGGCTACGTTTAAATTCAGCTACCCTAAATTTTACTGAGGTAAATGACGGTGCAGCGTCCGCATACACAGAATCCAACTCATCTTTGATTTACGTAGGCGTAATGCCTTTCAAAAGTTTTAATGATACTTAATTTTGTCCATTTTCATAAAAAAACACTCACATGAACTCACTCAAACGACTTTTAAATAACAACTGAGCGTCCAAATTGCTTAAAATTTGGTGACTGTCAACAGATGAACAACGAAATTTACTAGCTTTTGTTTACCAGTGCTTCTATCTTGATGTTGAGGTCGGAAACTTTTCAGACCACCCTCGTACTTCTTTGCTACCAACTTTTTATATATTATTTGTTTTCGGCTGTTGAATAGCAATATTTTACGTGGTGATATCTGTAGAATGCAATTTCACTAAACGTACTCTATGGCTTATATGTCTACAAGGCGCTGGAGCCATGAGGAACGCTATTACGCGAGATCTGGCAACACTGGCGTGTAGCTTAGTTTCAGCCCTTCAAATCTCCACCACATCGAACCCGTTGCCGCCGTTTGTGATGGGGCTTCCTGTCACTTGCACAGCCCAGTGCGAGTTGCGTACATTTTTCCGTTTTTACAGTATCAAGGGCATTAACCCCACTGAAATTCATCGTCAGTTATGCGAAGTCTATGGGCCACTGTGTATAGACGTCAAAAACGTGCGAAAGTGGGTCAAAGAGTTCAAAGACGGACTTACAGGCGTCCATGACGAACATCGTTGTGGTCGATCTTCGGTTTCAGCCAAAAAAATTGCAAAAGTGGAGCAAGAAATGCTTAAAGAACGGCGTGTAACAGTTCGCGACCTGTGCGAACTTATCCCTGAAGTCACCCCGTAGGGGGAGGGATGCGTCCGTTTTAGCTGCCGTGGTGCGGGCGCCGCGGACCCCTAGCACTCTTGGTACCTCTGACGTTACTAGAGGAACCTCGGGCCGAACATGCCGAGCCCCTCCCGAATGGGAGTTGTTCGGATTGGGTTGGACTCGAGGGGGCAGTGTGTTCCCGTCACCCACGGGCAATTGGGTACCTCTGGCCAGGTCATCGGCCGCCCGGAGGGGGTAGAGGGTTGCCTCATAATTCCCGGGAACTAGCCTGCAGAGCTAGTAGCTGGTGAGCTAGACACTGACGGCCCTACCAAGGTTATTGGTAGCTGGTTCATTAAGGACCGGCGCATAAGTGGCCTATCCACTTCCGTCCT
This sequence comes from Mantis religiosa, assembly GCA_030765055.1. Classification (NCBI taxonomy): domain Eukaryota; kingdom Metazoa; phylum Arthropoda; class Insecta; order Mantodea; family Mantidae; genus Mantis; species Mantis religiosa. Next base: position 267,560,187 of record CM060947.1, read on the forward strand.
GTCTGCCGTGTGCAGGCGGGGGGGGCAGTTTATAAAATAGGTACTGTCCTACGGTTAATAGACCCGTAAGGCCCGGGTTCAAGTCCTACGGGGCTTGGACTAATGGGAGTAGATCCTCACATTCACTTTATCCCTGAAGTCAGTAAGACTACGATTGACAAGATTTTGACCGAACATTTGCATTATCGCAAGGTGTGTGCGAGGTGGGTCTCCAAAATGCTCACCGAAGACCATAAACGGCAACGTGTTGAAGCGGCCCACCGATTCCTGGAGCGCTATGCAGAACAGGGCGAGGAATTGTTGGATTCAATTCTCACTGGCGATGAAACCTTGGTGCACTACACAACACTAGAAACTAAAGAACGTTCTCGTCAGTGGCGGCGTTCGAATTCGCCGAAGCCGACAAAGTTCAGACATTTTCTGCCAGCAAAGTGATGGCCAGTGTGTTCTGGGACAGAAAAGGTGTATTATTGTGCGAGTTTATGCCTACTGGCACAATAATAAACGCCGCTAGCTACTGTGAGACTTTAAAAAAAATGCGAAGTGACATTCAAAATAGAAGGAGCGGAATGCTGAGAAGGGAGTGATTTTTCATCACGCCAACGCTCGTCCCGATACTGCACATGCAACGGCTGATCTCCTGGCACAGTTCGGATGGGACAGTCCAGACTTAGCACCTAGTGATTATCATCTGTTTCCTGAGTTGAAACAACACCAACTCCAATACTCAGACCATAATACAGATTCCAAGATGGCGCTCGTCAAAGCCCAGCGGCTCTGGTTACGCAGAATAGGAAACTATACACAATGGACATAATATAATCCATATTAACGGAGCAGCGAGGTAACTCCTAAGCATTTATCACTTTATACTTTCAACTAAAACGTGTAATAACATAAATAAAGAGCATCATGACAAATTCTAAGAGCTTATCACATTATATGGTAGCACGACCAGTATTATGCATTTTCCACCTTATACTTCCAATCAAAATTTAATTTATAAGGCATGACAACTCATAAGCATTAAACACAGCAAACTTTATCTTATTGGACTCAATCATCCTATCGTCTGTAGCAAGTACTAAAGTTTCTTTTATATTGTTTACATGGTAACCTTTTCTGGTAAGGACATAGGTACTGCTTATACTATAATATTTAAGAGAATTCAACAGATTGTCCAGTTTACTCCAATTGTCACGTTTGAAGGTGTCAAGTTCCCTCACACTGCAAGATCCATTTAAAATTTCCCACTGGTAGGCTCATAATATTACTTCTAGGTTATGAAATACTTTGAAACTCATTAAGTGAAGGAACATCAGTGAAGCTGGGATCTTGAATGTTATTGAAAAGAACGTAACTAATCGTCTTTAATAATGACTATCAATGAGTTAAAATCTCCTCACCACTTCGGTTCAAAACTGACAATAACATCTTGTGCACACCAAATATTAAAATTATCTTCACTCTCTGTAAAATGTCTTGGATGCATTCTTCAGGATTTCGTATTTTCTGGTTGAGCTTTAATGTGTGATAGGATGGCTGATTCTTAAAGATCGAGGGGTATGCATCATCTATTAATTTTGGTACTTTTCGAAGGGCACGAATTGGATCACCATCATTTACTGGAAAGATGTCTTCCTTAACCTCAAAGCACTGTTCATAATGATGAATACATACTACAGTTTTGTCATTTACTTTAAAATATTTACGATGTATGTTCCTGGTCCACTTATCCCATTACGATTTTGCCTTCGGAAATTTAAATGTCGTGTGAGGTACATTACCATAGCTAGATTGCAGCTGGGAACACAATAACGATGCATTTCGACAATACTTCACTGTATATATTTAGGTAAACGTTATCACTTTATGTTAAATACTTAACTATAAATTAACTCGTTAGTCACTAATTGCCACTGTAATATGAATTACATTAATTCTTCAAACACACAAACAAAGTAAACAAACACACACTTTACTCTGTAGATATAACCACAACATAACAAGCTGGGCCACGAGCGCCACCATTTTTCCTACAATCGATTCTCGTATTATGGTCTGAGTATTGGAGTTGGTGTTGGTTGAAGTCACACCTACGTGGAACACATTTCTAGACCGACGATGATTTGAAGAACGAGGTTGAGCGCTACCTGCGCAACTTGGCGGGAGAGTGCTATGACAAGGGTATACAAAAACTGACACAGCGCATACAAAAGTGCATCGATCGCAATAGTGATTACGTTGACAAATAGCTGTAAGTTCCGTCTTTCCATCAATGTAACATTCATTGACAATAAACATGTTTTCTATATGAAATAAAATTGCAGACCTTATTTTACAGACGCGTGTCGTATATTTTGTATAAGTATTAATCTTGATTAATAATAAGTTGATAGAATTATGTCTTTATAAATTTAGCTCACAGAGCAGTGGATACAGAATGTCATCTGACTATAATGTATTTTGCCTCGTGACCCTGTTAAATGAGTTTAGTTACATATCATTGTATATTATTTCACCCCCGTCTCTTTAAATGATATTTTAAAATGAATTTTTTGTATTTTGTTTCACTGCATTAGCTGCTAATATTACTTTAATGCACTCCATTCAAACGTATGAATTTCAATTACTTTTGCCCACCCCGCCCCCTCTGACCGGACGGGTAAAATGAGCCTCTTGTGTAACATTGATTAATTTCTACTGATTAGTTTCCAATAACATTTGGCTGATTTACCTGCAGATTCCCTTCATTAAATAGCAAGAGGGCGCCTTCCCCTAAATGTAACATGACAGATGTAATTTTAACAGTAAACACACGTGTAATATTGCCATTAGCAACGCACTAATATAAATAGAATTACATTGACTGCTCTGTAGAAAACAATTTCAGTGATGATTTTTATAAGCTTTTGTGTTTTCTGCTATAATGGAATTCATTTCAGAGATACAGGAAGCATTTTGTATTAACTTCACTCCAACACTACTGTACAATCACTTAGTCCACATTTCAAGTATAATATTTATTGTAGTTTTAACATTTAGTAATGAAATATACAGTTACAACTCGTATTCATTCAGTAATTAACAAATATTTTCCTGTATGTTCACATTCTACTGACAATACATTCGTCATTGTAGCTTTTGTAGGCAGCAAAGAGTAAAGGTGACAGTACATTGCCTACCGGGACTCCCGCCGCTATGGGTCTGACGGAGGAGAGTTTGCCTTCGACCCGCATCCTGAAGTTTCGATCCCGGGGGAAACTACTGATCAGGGTGAGGTATGGGTACAGGCCTTATATAGGGAAGACCGCCGTTTCTGGAAGGTTCATGGCTCGCACAATTATCCCGAGGTTTCCAGACGTCTGGTGGGAGGGGAAAGGGACGGTACAGGGCTCGTGTCGCTCTCCTAATCATCCCTTCAGTTAGTGACACGAGACAAATGAGTATGCGTGGCATGAATGCTTCTCGTCTCGTCCTACTGCCGGCCGATTCTATCGGGAGTTCCGACGTTCGGTTGACAATATGTTCGACCTAACATTTTCTGATCCACAAATATTTTAGCACTATCACAGAATTGGTATTCAAAGTGCTTATTCTGTGTTTAAGAGTATTTCTGAACAACATTGACTTAACAATCTGACTGCTTCATTTGTTACTGCCGACAGAAGATATCTCGAAGACTGAGATGTCGCAAACAGCATGAAAAGTGCCGAAAAGGGAAGGACGTTATTCCTTGTAGTGAAACAAAAGGCGATCTTTAAGACAGAAAACGAAAAAGAAAAAAGAAAAAAATGAAAGAGACTGCGAGAACACAGTGACTTGGCTTTGTTCTTACATCTTGATTTAAATTCAAGAGGTTCTATAAAATCAATAAAAGGATACTTATTCAGATCTGCCCCGTTCTTCAGTTTAACTTCGTAATTTTAATTTATCTGCTTCTGGTTCGGTCCCTATCATGTTTGACATTTACATAATCCCGTTTCTTTCCGAAGCTCCAATGTTTCATTTCCATAAATACAAGATATTTCGTTGTCTTTCTGATTCCTTGCACTACAGGAATACTTAACTACAAGTTCAAATGACACAAAAAGATTTCTATAATAAACTTCATGGAAGAGATGACTTTTTAGAAGTATCTTTATTTGTGTAGGATTTCTACAAATTAAAACGACAGTTATAAAAGCAACTGTAACGCCTTAGATATTCAAATAGTAATTTTTCTCAGAATTTACGCTTCTAATGTACCTACGGAAATATTTAAAATGATCTTTAAGGTTCTATTTCCCATTCCATTCATTCCTGCACATTAGAACCTTAAGATCAACATAAATCAAAGTATTTATATAAGTTAGTTTCCTTATATATACGAATTATCAGAATTTTTTTTTTTGACAACATAACTTTACTCATCCTCATAATTTTGATGGTTCTTCTCAAAATAGTCTCCCCTGAATGCGATGCACTTGTCCTAGCGTTTCTGCCAGTCTTCAAAGACATGCTGGAAACCATTTTTTGAGAGATCCTTCAAAATGGCCTCCGCAGCCTTCACCACTGCTTCTGATGATCGATAATGCCTCCCACGAAGACCTTTCTTCAAGTTAGGGAATAGAAAAACGTAACATGGGGCTAAATCCGGACTATAGGGAGGGTGAGGAATGCACTTCACGTTGATTTTTGTAAGATATTCAGCAACAACTTTGGCAATATGCGGCCGCGCATTATCGTGGTATAGCATCCAGCCTGCTTCAGAGAAATGTAGTCTTTTGCGCCTGATATGGACTTGCAATATTTTCAAGACATCCCTGTAGTATTGTCCAGTTACTGATGTGTGTGCAGGTACAACATGCTGATAAACCATTCCATGAACATCAAAGAATGAGATGACCATAACTTTCCCAGCAGATGCCACCACTTTGGCTTTTTCGGGGGTTGGTGATGAAGGAGATTTCCACACTGAGCTTTGCTGTTTGCTCTCAGGATCAAAATGATGTAGCCAAGTTTCATCAGCAGTGATTATGTTTGAAAGAAACTCCGGATTTTCCTCTAACATCAACTTTAACTGCATGCAGACCTGCATGGGAATGTCCTTTTGTTCGGGAAACAACAGTCTTGGAACCCATCGCGCACAAACACGTCTCATGTGTAATGTTTCTGTCACAACGTGTGGGTGGCATACAGTAAAATGTTCAGTATTTCAGAAAGTAATCTTAAGATAATTCCTCGATCCTCTCTCGCAATGGCAGCAGCAGTGTTGATGTTTTCTTCCGTAAGAGCAGTAACTGGAGCACCGGGTCCACCCGCCTTTGAAAATGATTGTCTCCCCTCTTTAAATGTTTTAAACCACCTTCGAGCTGTGCTGTAGGGAAGAACACTCTCCATAGGCCTCCTGTAACATTGTATAGGCCTCAACTGAAGATTTGTTGAGACGAAAGTAGAATTTCAAAGCCGCATTTTGTTCCTCGCGTATTACCTCCATTGCAGCGGTAGGCGATACTGAACAGGTCTGAACTTGCCTGGTTCTCACAGGAGGGAACCAGGAGTACCAACAATGAAACTACTACGGCGTGTTTGTTTTACATTAAGCTAACAGTATATAATAAGATTGAATTTTAGTGCAAAAAATTATGACTGAAAAAAAAATATAATCATTCTTTATTGAACAGCCCTTGTAGATATGTTGTGACGGCGGCGGAAAGTGCCTTCCCTCCACCCCATTTATTGTTTTAAGGCTCGAGAAAAAGAAGAAAGCTCAAAGTTCAATGACAGCTAGTAGCTGACGTCACGAAGAAGGAAGCGTGATGCTCATTGTCACCGTCAGTAATCTGTTCTAGATCGTTGGATATACCTACAGAGCATTCTATAATGTGATCCATATAAACCTGAACCATTTCAATAGGCCATAGCCCTTGAACCAATAATAGGACACACGTGCAACGTTGGGAGAATATAATACACAATTGAGAGATTAAATTACACTATTTACATCTCAGAGGAAATGTTGGAAGTGTCCTCCACCAGCGTCTATAGATGTTTGTACTCGCCTCACCATATTCTCTCAAGTTTTACGGAGATTATTTCGAATTGAACGGTTATTTCCTGCAAGATGGAGCAACATGTCATACATCTACTGACACCATGGAAGTTTAACCAGTTTCTTTGATAAATAATCGAATAATCTCAAAGGTCTGTGGCGCTCCAGATGCCCTGACCTAACCTAACCGGATTTTTTGTTGTGGGGGTATCTAGAAATAGAGTGTACAAGAATAGGTCACGGGCAATCTATGTTCTCAAGGAATCCATTCGAACCGAAATAAGTAACATTGTCGAGGATACATACCGGGAAACATACGAGTCAGTTGGAGCATTTAATGTCATGTCGGCAGGTTTGCCAAAGTAGCTCAGTGGTTTAACTATGAAGCCTGGGACTTAAGTACTTACAGCATAGTAAGTCGTCACAAAAGTTGCGTGTCTCATAGCATATGAGAACCCCTAGTGGTCTACCAGGAAATATACGAGTCAGTTGGAGAATTTAATGTCAGGTCGGCATGTTGGTCATAGTAGCTCAGTGGTTTAACTATGAAGCCTGGGACTTAAGTACTTACAGCATAGTAAGTCGTCACAAAAGGTGCGTGTCTCATAGCATACGAGAACTCCTAGTGGTCTACCAGGAAATATACGAGTCAGTTGGAGAATTTAATGTCATGTCGGCATGTTGGTCATAGTAGCTCAGTGGTTTAACTATGAAGCCTGAGACTTAAGTACTTACAGCATAGTAAGTCGTCACAAAAGGTGCGTGTCTCATAGCATATGAGAACCCCTAGTGGTCTACCAGGAAATATACGAGTCAGTTGGAGAATTTAATGTCATGTCGGCATGTTGGTCATAGTAGCTCAGTGGTTTAACTATGAAGCCTGGGACTTAAGTACTTACAGCATAGTAAGTCGTCAGAAAAGGTGCGTGTCTCATAGCATATGAGAACCCCTAGTGGTCTACCAGGAAATATACGAGTCAGTTGGAGAATTTAATGTCATGTCGGCATGTTGGTCATAGTAGCTCAGTGGTTTAACTATGAAGCCTGGAAACTAAGTACTTACAGCATAGTAAGTCGTCACAAAAGGTGCGTGTCTCATAGCATATGAGAACCCCTAGTGGTCTACCAGGAAATATACGAGTCAGTTGGAGATTTTAATGTCATGTCGGCATGTTGGTCATAGTAGCTCAGTGGTTTAACTATGAAGCCTGGGACTTAAGTACTTACAGCACAGTAAGTCCCCACAAAAGGTGCGTGTCTCATATCATATGAGAACCCCTAGTGGTTTACCGGAAAACATACGAGTCAGTTGGAGAATTTAATGTCATGTCGGCATGTTGGTCATAGTAGCTCAGTGGTTTAACTATGAAGCCTGGGACTTAAGTACTTACAGTATAGTAAGTCCCCACAAAAGGTGCGTGTCTCATATCATATGAGAACCCCTAGTGGTTTACCGGAAAACATACGAGTCAGTTGGAGAATTTAATGTCATGTCGGCATGTTGGCCATAGTAGCTCAGTGGTTTAACTATTAAGCCTGGGACTTAAGTACTTACAGCACAGTAAGTCCCCACAAAAGGTGCGTGTCTCATATCATATGAGAACCCCTAGTGGTCTACCGGGAAACATACGAGTCAGTTGAAGAATTTAATGTCATGTCGGCATGTTGGTCATAGTAGCTCAGTGGTTTAACTATGAAGCCTGGGACTTAAGTACTTACAGCATAGTAAGTCGCCACAAAAAGTGCGTGTCTCATAGCATATGAGAACTCCTAGTGGTCTACCAGGAAACATACGAGTCAGTTAGAGAATTTAATGTCATGTCAGCATGTTGGCCATAGTAGCTCAGTGGTTTAACTATGAAGCCTGGGACTTAAGTACTTACAGCATAGTAAGTCGTCACAAAAGCTGCGTGTCTCATAGCATATGAGAACCCCTAGTGGTTTACGGGGAAACATACAAGTCAGTTGGAGAATTTAATGTCATGTCGGCATGTTGGCCATAGTAGCTCAGTGGTATAACTATGAAGCCTGGGACTTAAGTACTTACAGCATAGTAAGTCGCCACAAAAGGTGCGTGTCTCATAGCACATGAGAGACCCCCTAGTGGTTTACCGGGAAACATATGAGTCAATTGGAGAATTTAATGTCATGTCGGCATGTTGGTCATAGTAGCTCAGTGGTTTAACTATGAAACCTGGGACTTAAGTACTTACAGCATAGTTTAGTTGACACAAAAGGTGCATGTCTCATAGCATATGAGAACTCCTAGTGGTCTACCGGGAAACATATAAGTCAGTTGGAGAATTTAATGTCATGTAGGTATGTTGGCCATAGTAGCTCAGTGGTTTAACTATGAAGTCTGGGACTTAAGTACTTACAGCATAGTAAGTCGACACAAAAGGTGCGTGTCCCGTAGCATATGAGAACTCCTAGTGGTCTACTGTGAAACATACGAGTCATATGGAGAATTTAATGTCATGTTGGCATGTTTGTTATAGTAGCTCAGTGGTTTAACTGTGAAGCCTGGCACTTAAGTACTTACAGCATACAAAGTCGTCACAAAAGTTGCATGTCTCATAGCATATGAGAACCCCTAGTTGTTTAAGGGGAGACATATGTGTCAGTTGAAGAATTTAATGTCATGTCGGCACGTTGGTCATAGTAGCTCAGTGGTTTAACTATTAGGCCTGGGACTTAAGTACTTACAGCATAGTAAGTCGTCACAAAAGGTGCGTGTCTCATAGCATATGAGAACCCCTAGTGGTCTACCGGGAAACATACGAGTCATTTGGAGAATTTAATGTCTTGTCGGCACGTTGGTCATAGTAGCTCAGTGGTTTAACTATTAGGCCTGGGACTTAAGTACTTACAACATAGTAAGTCGTCACAAAAGGTGCGTGTCTCATAGCATATGAGAACCCCTAGTGGTCTACCAGGAAACATACGAGTCATTTGGAGAATTTAATGTCATGTCGGCATGTTGGTCATAGTAGCTCAGTGGTTTAACTATGAAGCCTGGGACTTAAGTACTTACAGTATAGTAAGTCCCCACATAAGGTGCGTGTCTCATAGCATATGAGAACCCCTAGTGGTCTACCGGGAAACATACTAGTCAGTTGAATAATTTAATGTCATTTCGGCATGTTGGTCATAGTAACTCAGTAGTTTAACTATGAAGCCTGGGACTTAAGTACTTACAGCATAGTAAGTCGACACAAAAGGTGCATGTCTCATAGCATATGAGAACTCCTAGTGGTCTACCGGGAAACATATAAGTCAGTTGGAGAATTTAATGCCATGTTGGTATGTTGGCCATAGTAGCTCAGTGGCTTAACTATGAAGTCTGGGACTTAAGTACTTACAGCATAGTAAGTCGACACAACAGGTGCGTGTCCCGTAGCATATGAGAACTCCCAGTGGTCTACCGGGAAGCATATGAGCCAGTTGGAGAATTTAATGTCATGTCGGCATGTTGGTTATAGTAGCTCAGTGGTTTAACTGTGAAGCCTGGCACTTAAGTACTTACAGTATACAAAGTCGTCACAAAAGTTGCATGTCTCATAGCATATGAGAACCCCTAGTAGTTTAAGGGGAAACATATGAGTCAGTTGGAGAATTTAATGTCATGTCGGCATGTTGGTCATAGTAGCTCAGTGGTTTAACAATTAGGCCTGGGACTTAAGTACTTACAACATAGTAAGTCGTCACAAAAGGTGCGTATCTCACAGCATATGAGAACCCCTAGTGGTCTACCGGGAAACATACGAGTCATTTGGAGAATTTAATGTCATGTCGGCATGTTGGTCATAGTAGCTCAGTGGTTTAACTATGAAGCCTGGGACTTAAGTACTTACAGTATAGTAAGTCCCCACATAAGGTGCGTGTCTCATAGCATATGAGAACCACTAGTGGTCTACCGGGAAACATACTAGTCAGTTGAAGAATTTAATGTCATGTCGGCATGTTGGTCATAGTAACTCAGTGGTTTAACTATGAAGCCTGGGACTTAAGTACTTACAGCATAGTAATTCGCCACAAAAGGTGCGTGTCTCATAGCATATGAGAACTCCTAGTGGTCTACCAGGAAACATACGAGTCAGTTGGAGAATTTAATGTCATTTCGGCATGATGGTTATAGTAGCTTAGTGGTTTAACTATGAAGCCTGGGACTTAAGTACTTACAACATAGTAAGTCGACACAAAAGGTGCATGTCTCATAGCATATGAGAACTCCTAGTGGTCTACCGGGAAACATATAAGTCAGTTGGAGAATTTAATGCCATGTTGGTATGTTGGCCATAGTAGCTCAGTGGTTTAACTATGAAGTCTGCGACTTAAGTACTTACAGCATAAAAAGTCGTCACAAAAGTTGCATGTCTCATAGCATATGAGAACCCCTAGTGGTTTAAGGGGAAACATATGTGTCTGTTGGAGAATTTAATGTCATGTCGGCACGTTGGTCATAGTAGCTCAGTGGTTTAACTATTAGGCCTGGGACTTAAGTACTTACAACATAGTAAGTCGTCACAAAAGGTGCGTGTCTCATAGCATATGAGAACCCCTAGTGGTCTACCGGAAAACATACGAGTCATTTGGAGAATTTAATGTCATGTCGGCATGTTGGTCATAGTAGCTCAGCGGTTTAACTATGAAGAGTGGGACTTACGTACTTACAGCATATTAAGTCGACACAAAGGGTGCGTGTCTCATATCATATGAGAAGTTCTAGTGGTCTACCGGGAAACATACGAGTCAGTTGGAGAATTTAACGTCATGTCAGCATGTTGGTCATAGTAGCTCAGTGGTTTAACTATGAAGCCTGGGACTTAAGTACTTACAGCATAGTAAGTCGCCACAAAAGGTGCGTCTCTCATAGCATGTGAGAACTCCTAGTGGTTTACCGTGAAACATACGAGTCAGTTGTCATGTCGGCTTGTTGGCCATAGCAGCTCAGTGTTATAATTATGAAGCCTGGGACTTAAGTACATACAGCATAGTAAATCGCCACAAATTGGTACATGTCTCACAGCATATGAGAACCCCTAGTGGTTTACCGGGAAACATGAGTCAGTTGGAGAATTTAATGTGATGTCGGCATGTTGGTCATAGTAGCTCAGTGGTTTAACTATGAAGCCTGGGACTTAAGTACTTACAGCATAGTAAGTCGCCACAAAACGTGCATGTCTCATAGCATATGAGAACCCCTAGTGGTCTACCGGGAAACATACGAGTCAGTTGGAGAATTTAATGTCATGTCGGCATGTTGGTCATAGTAGCTCAGTGGTTTAACTATGAAGCCTGAGGCTTAAGTACTTACAACATAGTAAGTCGCCACAAAAGGTGCGAGTCTCATAGCATATGAGAACTCCTAGTGGTCTACCGGGAAACATGCGAGTCAGTTGGAAAATTTAATGTCATGTCGGCATGTTGGTCATAGTAGCTCAGTGGTTTAACTATGAAGTCTGGGACTTAAGTACTTACAGCATAGTAAGTCACCACAAAAGGTGCGTGTCTCATAGCATATGAGAACCCCTAGTGGTCTACCGCGAAATATACGAGTCAGTTGGAGAATTTAATGTCATGTCGGCATGTTGGTCATAGTAGCTCAGTGGTTTAACTATGAAGCCTGGGACTTAAGTACTTACAGCATAGTAAGTCGACACAAAAGGTGCGTGTCTCATAGCATATGAGAACACCTAGTGGTCTACCGGGAAACATACGAGTCAGTTGAAGAATTTAATGTCATGTCGGCATGTTGGTCATAGTAGCTCAGTGGTTTAACTATGAAGCCTGGGACTTAAGTACTTACAGCATAGTAAGTCGACACAAAAGGTGCGTGTCTCATAGCATATGAGAACTCCTAGTGGTCTACCGGGAAACACACGAGTCAGTTGTCATGTCGGCATGTTGGTCATAGTAGCTCAGTGGTTTAGAGCAACCACAGGGTGAGCGGGAGATCCGTGGTTCAAATCCCGGCTATGATATAGAATTTATCATTATATTTTATTTTACTTCATCAGTGTATAATTTCAACGAATACACCGGTATCTCTGATAGCGCATCAAATTGAACTTTAATTTTTTTTAAAGCACAGAATAAGTGAATGAATAAAGCACGGAGAAATGATAAAACCACTTTACCTCCTTATTGGACTTGCTTGATGGACTTTTCTTACTCCATTTCCTCCATCCAATGAGTTTAATGAGTTTCTCAATAGTCTGTGAATATTGATTCTGCAGAAAAGAGGAGCTCTGAAGCACAAAAATAACACTTCGCAGGATTACCAACCTATAGCAAAGGGCACAAAATGTTCCTTTAGGTCCTTGTGTAACACAGGCGGTGATTGCCTTACAGTTACTTAAATAAAACCTTTTGTATCCAGCACTTACTTGTTAAATTGTACTTTAATATTAAGAAAGGATAAAATTTCACTTTAACTACTGAATCAATAAAATACAATTACTAGGTCTACATTTCAAGTATAATATTTATTGTAGTTTTAACATTTAGTAATGAAATGTACAGCTACAACTTGTATTCATTCAGTAATTAACAAATATTTTCCTATATGTTCACATTCTACTCACAATACATTCGTCAATGTAGCTTTCTGAAATGAAAATCAAATTAACCTAGAAACGACTAGCCAACATCGATTGTCTCATATTAGCAGCCGGCCTTGGTCTAAATAACTCTATATTCCAGAAAATAACATTACAAAAAACTTTACTATTTTATTATAGTTTAATTAAAAAGTAGTTAGTCTTTTTAATGATTAGGGTAAATATTTGATAACAATTCCTTGAGAACATCAATTCTTGTACACTATTTATAAATAGATTTTCTAGATACCCCCTCAAAAAGAAATTGGTGAGGTTAGATCAGGGGATCTGACGGCCACAGACATTTTCAGATTATTCCATTATCAAAGAAACTGATTACAATTTAAGTTAATTGATGGAAATTAATTATTTCTTGACACTAGCCATTTATAGGCTACGGTTTTTGATAGAGTCAGCATGACAAATTCAATGCCATGGCCGGGACTTAAACCACGGATATCCTGGTTTCCGTCCATTCGCTCTTATCCACTAAGCTACCATGGCCAACATGCCGTCCTGGATAAGAGCGACGGGACGGAAACCAGGAGATCCGTGGTTCAAATCCAGGCCATGGCATTGAATTTTTCATGTTGACTCTATATATCAAAAACCTTAGTCTATATACGGCTATTGTGAAGAAATGATTAATTTCCATCAATTAACTAAAATAATAAGAGTTAAATGATGAAGCCTGGGACTTTAGTACTTACAATAGGAAGTCGCCACAAACGGTATATCTCGAATGTGAGAGCCCCTAGTGGTCTACCGGGGAAATATATGAGTCAAATGGGGAATTTAATGTCCGGACGCCATGTTCGCCATGGTAGCTCAGTGGGTAAGAGCGAGTGGGCGGAAACCAGGAGTTCCATGTTTCAAATCCCAGCCATGGCATTGAAACCTTTATGTTTACACTATCTATCAACCTGCTTATAAGTTCCATGGTGTCATAAGAAGTATGACACGTTGCTTCATCTTGCTGGAAATAAACTCTCTCAATTCGATATGATCCAGCTGCTCCACAAGTGTCTTGAAGATACTTAAATAAACAATCATTCATTCATTCATTTATGTATGTATGTATTTATTTAATGTACGTCCTACAACGTTATGTCATATCGGACAATGAATGAAATGATGTTCAAATGAGTACAGGGTACGTAGAGCTTAGAGTTACCAGACATTCATCTTTCAGGATAAGAGAAAACCTCCAACGTTAAGTCATATCGGACGATGAATGAAATGATGTTCAAATGAGTACAGGGTACATAGAGCTTAGAGTTATCAGACATTCATCTTTCAGGATAAGAGAAAACCTCCAACGTTAAGTCATATCGGACGATGAATGAAATGATGTTCAAATGAGTACAGGGTACGTAGAGCTTAGAGTTACCAGACATTCATCTTTCAGGATAAGAGAAAACCTCCAAAGTTAAGTCATATCAGACGACGAATGAAATGATGTTCAAATGAGTACAGGGTACATAGAGCTTAGAGTTAACAGACATTCATCTTTCAGGATAAGAGAAAACCTCCAACGTTAAGTCATATCGGACGATGAATGAAATGATGTTCAAATGAGTACAGGGTACATAGAGCTTAGAGTTACCAGACATTAATCTTTCAGGATAAGAGAAAACCTCCAACGTTAAGTCATATTGGACGATGAATGAAATGATGTTCAAATGAGTACAGGGTACATGGAGCTTAGAGTTACCAGACATTCATCTTTCAGGATAAGAGAAAACCTCCAACGTTAAGTCATATCGGACGATGAATGAAATGATGTTCAAATGAGTACAGGGTACATGGAGCTTAGAGTTACCAGACATTCATCTTTCAGGATAAGAGAAAACCTCCAATGTTAAGTCATATCAGACGACGAATGAAATGATGTTCAAATAAGTACAGGGTACATAGAGCTTAGAGTTACCAGACATTCATTTTTCAGGATAAGAGAAAACCTCCAACGTTAAGTCATATCGGACGTTGAATGAAATGATGTTCAAATGAGTGCAGGGTACATGGAGCTTAGAGTTACCAGACATTCATTTTTCAGGATAAGAGAAAACCTCCAATGTTAAGTCATATCAGACGATGAATGAAATGATGTTCAAATGAGTACAGGGTACATAGAGTTTAGGGTTACCAGACATTCATCTTTCAGGATAAGCGAAAACCTCCAACCTTCAGTCATATCGGACAATGAATGAAATGATGTTCAAATGAGTACAGGGTACATAGAGCTTAGAGTTACCAGACATTCATCTTTCAAGATAAGAGAAAACCTCCAACGTTAAGTCAAATCGGACGATGAATGAAATGATGTTCAAATAAGTACAGGGTACATAGAGCTTAGAGTCACCAGACATTCATCTTTCAGGATAAGCGAAAACCTCCAACATTCAGTCATATCGGACAATGAATGAAATGATGTTCAAATGAGTACAGGGTACATGGAGCTTAGAGTCACCAGACATTCATCTTTCAGGATAAGCGAAAACCTCCAACCTTCAGTCATATCGGACAATGAATGAAATGATGTTCAAATGAGTGCAGGGTACATGGAGCTTAGAGTCACCAGACATTCATCTTTCAGGATAAGCGAAAACCTCCAACCTTCAGTCATATCGGACAATGAATGAAATGATGTTCAAATGAGTACAGGGTACATAGAGCTTAGAGTTACCAGACATTCATCTTTCAAGATAAGAGAAAACCTCCAACGTTAAGTCAAATCGGACGATGAATGAAATGATGTTCAAATAAGTACAGGGTACATAGAGCTTAGAGTTACCAGACATTCATCTTTCAAGATAAGCGAAAACCTCCAACCTTCAGTCATATCGGACAATGAATGAAATGATGTTCAAATAAGTACAGGGTACATAGAGCTTAGAGTTACCAGACATTCATCTTTCAAGATAAGAGAAAACCTCCAACGTTAAGTCATATCGAACGATGAATGAAATGATGTTCAAATAAGTACAGGGTACATAGAGCTTAGAGTTACCAGACATTCATCTTTCAAGATAAGCGAAAACCTCCAACGATAAGTCATATCGGACGATGAATGAAATGATGTTCAAATAAGTACAGGGTACATAGAGCTTAGAGTTATCAGACATTCATCTTTCAGGATAAGAGAAACCCTCCAACGTTAAGTCATATCGGACAATGAATGAAATGATGTTCAAATGAGTACAGGGTACATAGAGCTTAGAGTTACCAGACATTCATCTTTCAAGATAAGCGAAAACCTCCAACGTTAAGTCATATCGGACAATGAATGAAATGATGTTCAAATGAGTACAGGGTACATAGAGCTTAGAGTTACCAGACATTCATCTTTCAAGATAAGCGAAAACCTCCAACGTTAAGTCATATCGGACAATGAATGAAATGATGTTCAAATGAGTACAGGGTACATAGAGCTTAGAGTTACCAGACATTCATCTTTCAGGATAAGAGAAAACCTCCAACGTTAAGTCATATCGGACGTTGAATGAAATGATGTTCAAATGAGTACAGGGTACATGGAGCTTAGAGTTACCAGACATTCATTTTTCAGGATAAGAGAAAACCTCCAATGTTAAGTCATATCAGACGATGAATGAAATGATGTTCAAATGAGTACAGGGTACATAGAGTTTAGGGTTACCAGACATTCATCTTTCAGGATAAGCGAAAACCTCCAACCTTCAGTCATATCGGACAATGAATGAAATGATGTTCAAATGAGTACAGGGTACATAGAGCTTAGAGTTACCAGACATTCATCTTTCAAGATAAGAGAAAACCTCCAACGTTAAGTCAAATCGGACGATGAATGAAATGATGTTCAAATAAGTACAGGGTACATAGAGCTTAGAGTTACCAGACATTCATCTTTCAAGATAAGCGAAAACCTCCAACCTTCAGTCATATCGGACAATGAATGAAATGATGTTCAAATAAGTACAGGGTACATACAGCTTAGAGTTACCAGACATTCATCTTTCAAGATAAGAGAAAACCTCCAACGTTAAGTCATATCGAACGATGAATGAAATGATGTTCAAATAAGTACAGGGTACATAGAGCTTAGAGTTACCAGACATTCATCTTTCAAGATAAGCGAAAACCTCCAACGATAAGTCATATCGGACGATGAATGAAATGATGTTCAAATAAGTACAGGGTACATAGAGCTTAGAGTTATCAGACATTCATCTTTCAGGATAAGAGAAACCCTCCAACGTTAAGTCATATCGGACGATGAATGAAATGATGTTCAAATGAGTACAGGGTACATAGAGCTTAGAGTTACCAGACATTCATCTTTCAAGATAAGCGAAAACCTCCAACGTTAAGTCATATCGGACAATGAATGAAATGATGTTCAAATGAGTACAGGGTACATAGAGCTTAGAGTTACCAGACATTCATCTTTCAGGATAAGAGAAAACCTCCAACGTTAAGTCATATCGGACGATGAATGAAATGATGTTCAAATAAGTACAGGGTACATAGAGCTTAGAGTTACCAGACATTCATCTTTCAAGATAAGAGAAAACCTACAACGTTAAGTCATTTCGGACGATGAATGAAATGATGTTCAAATGAGTGCAGGATCCATGGAGCTTAGGTTTTCCAGACATTCCTCTTTGAGGATAAGAGAAAACTTCCAACGTTGTCATATCGGAAGATGAATGAAAAAATGCTGAAATGGGTCCGGGTTCCATGGAGCTTATAGTTACCTGACATTCGTGTTGGAGTATAATGGAATAGGCCGGAAAGGAACGTTATATTGGTGACTCATCCTGACCGACATTCGAACTGGGGACCTCTTGAATGTGAGGTGGGCACGCTACCGTCTACGCTACCGAGGCGTGGATACTCATATGAACCTCATTGGCTAAAGTCGTACCAAAGAAATTGGGCCCACGAAACGAGATGCTAGTGAAGGCACTTCCAACAATTTTTTTGAGATGTAAATAGTGTAATGTAATCTCCCAATTGTGTATTATATTCTCCCAAAGTTACACGTATGTCCTGTTATTGGTACCAAAGTTATGGCCTGTTCAAGTGGTTCAGGTTTATATGGATCACTCTGTATTATACATGATTTGTTTATACACTCGTATATATTAACAAACCTTTCACTCGGCGATAAAATAGTCTTGATTCACTACTACCTCAAATAATTGTTTTTATATTGGAGGTTTATTTTTGTTACATAACTGTATTTCAAAGTACCCAAGATATCTGCAGTTGCGTGTGTTTTGTTGTGAGTTAGGAAGGTTGTTTTTTACGAAGCTGGAAGGAAACTCGAACGGCTTCGGCACAATTAAGCTTTTAGCTGGTGCCTCGCTCTACAGAAGGGAGGGCCGTAACTCGAGCAACGGCAGAAGCAATCTTTTATATAAAGTGAAACAAAAAACGGTCGGATACACTGCCCTCTCTCAGTAATCGGAAACAATATTCTCCCGTCATTTGTCAATAAAAATAGCATCTACACTTGATGAGAACGGCTCCGCGAAACGTGACATTTCATTCCAATCATTGCTTGTTTTGGGGCGGGGAGGGGGGTGAGTTTTGGGGAGGGATAGTGCTAACCCCAAGAGGGAAGCAACTCTCTCTTCTACAGTTTCCTTCCTCAAAACCCTCGGGAGAAACAGAAAAGGAAGGAAATGGCGAAATAAAAAGAAATGGAACAACAAACACAAAAAGGCACAAGTCTTGTGTTATCATGACCGGCATTCTCTGAGGAAACAACACCAGACATACCTACAGACAGCAAGGATACTCTATGGATATCAGCAAGGATATTCTATCGATAGTAGCATAAATATTCTATGGATATCTCCTTTACTTTTCGTATCTTACATTCAGTCAATAAGGCGCAATTGTTAGTTATGTCTACAGATGGAGCTTGGAGTTTTGTTTAGTGAAAATAGATCGAAAATAGAAATAACGTGGTCTTGGTTATCTATCTATAAAGCCTGGGTCTTAAAGTACTTACAGCATAGTAAGTCACCATTAAGGTAGTTGTCTCATGTGTTTATGAGAACTCCTAGTGGTTTACGGGAAAAACACGAGTCAGTTGTACCTAATAGTGGTCCGAACTATAAAGCCCGGGCCTTAAAGTACTTACAGCATAGTAAGTCACCATTAAGGTAGTTGCCTCATGTGTTTATGAGAACTCCTAGTGGTTTACGGGAAAAACACGAGTCAGTTGTACCTAATAGTGGTCCGAACTATAAAGCCCGGGCCTTAAATTACTTACAGCATAGTAAGTCGTCATTAAGGTAGTTGTCTCATGTGTTTATGAGAACTCCTAGTACTTTACCGGGAAAAACACGAGTCAGTTGTACCTAATAGTGGTCCGAACTATAAAGCCCGGGCCTTAAAGTACTTACAGCATAGTAAGTCGTCATTAAGGTAGTTGTCTCATGTGTTTATGAGAACTCCTAGTGGTTTACCGGGAAAAACACGAGTCAGTTGTACCTAATAGTGGTCCGAACTATAAAGTCCGGGCCTTAAAGTACTTACAGCATAGTAAGTCGTCATTTACGTAGTTGTCTCATGTGTTTATGAGAACTCCTAGTGGTTTACCAGGAAAAACACGAGTCAGTTGTACCTAATAGTGGTCCGAACTATAAAGCCCGGTCCTTAAAGTACTTACAGTATAGTAAGTCGTCATTAAGGTAGTTGTCTCATGTGTTTATGAGAATTCCTAGTTCTTTACCGGGAAAAACACGAGTCAGTTGTACCTAATAGTGGTCCGAACTATAAAGCCCGGGCCTTAAAGTACTTACAGCATAGTAAGTCGTCATTAAGGTAGTTGTCTCATGTGTTTATGAGAACTCCTAGTGCTTTACCGGGAAAAACACGAGTCAGATGTACCTAATAGTGGCCCGAACTATAAAGTCCGGGCCTTAAAGTACTTACAGCATAGTAAGTCTTCATTAAGGTAGTTGTCTCATGTGTTTATGAGAACTCCTAGTGGTTTACCAGGAAAAACACGAGTCAGTTGTACCTAATAGTGGTCCGAACTATAAAGCCCGGTCCTTAAAGTACTTACAGTATAGTAAGTCGTCATTAAGGTAGTTGTCTCATGTGTTTATGAGAATTCCTAGTTCTTTACCGGGAAAAACACGAGTCAGTTGTACCTAATAGTGGTCCGAACTATAAAGCCCGGGCCTTAAAGTACGTACAGCATAGTCAGTCGTCATTAAGGTAGTTGTCTTATGTGTTTATGAGAACTCCTGGTGGTTTACCGGGAAAAACACGAGTCAGTTGTACCTAATAGTGGTCCTAACTATAAAGCCCGGGCCTTAAAGTACTTACAGCATAGTAAGTCGTCATTAAGGTAGTTGTCTTATGTGTTTATGAGAACTCCTAGTGGTTTACCGGGAAAAACACGAGTCAGTTGTACCTAATAGTGGTCCTAACTATAAAGTCCGGGTCTTAAAGTACTTACAGCATAGTAAGTCGTCATTTACGTAGTTGTCTCATGTGTTTATGAGAACTCCTGGTGGTTTACCGGGAAAACACGAGTCAGTTGTACCTAATAGTGGTCCTAACTATAAAGTCCGGGTCTTAAAGTACTTACAGCATAGTAAGTCGTCATTAAGGTAGTTGTCTTATGTGTTTATGAGAATTCCTAGTTCTTTACCAGGAAAAACACGAGTCAGTTGTACCTAATAGTGGTCCTAACTATAAAGTCCGGGTCTTAAAGTACTTACAGCATAGTAAGTCGTCATTTACGTAGTTGTCTCATGTGTTTATGAGAACTCCTGGTGGTTTACCGGGAAAACACGAGTCAGTTGTACCTAATAGTGGTCCTAACTATAAAGCCCGGGCCTTAAAGTACTTACAGCATAGTAAGTCGTCATTAAGGTAGTTGTCTTATGTGTTTATGAGAATTCCTAGTTCTTTACCGGGAAAAACACGAGTCAGTTGTACCTAATAGTGGTCCGAACTATAAAGCCCGGGTCTTAAAGTACTTACAGCATAGTAAGTCGTCATTTACGTAGTTGTCTCATGTGTTTATGAGAACTCCTGGTGGTTTACCGGGAAAACACGAGTCAGTTGTACCTAATAGTGGTCCTAACTATAAAGTCCGGGTCTTAAAGTACTTACAGCATAGTAAGTCGTCATTTACGTAGTTGTCTCATGTGTTTATGAGAACTCCTGGTGGTTTACCGGGAAAACACGAGTCAGTTGGAGAATTTAATGTCATATCGGCAAGTTGGCCATAGTAGCTCAATGGTTAGAGCGGCTGTTGCAGACTAGAATATCCGTGGTTCAAAACGCACCGACGGCATTGAATTTTTCAGTTAGGATCCACTATTTCATATGCCTTAGACTTGGAGAATATACGTAAAATAGTAATTGTAGAAGAATGTGCTGTAAAGATCATGTGAGTGACATCAAGTAACTACATGTATCATATAGATGGCCATTTTTAGTTATATTGGTTCTCCCAAAGAGAAATAATCTCACTGAAGAAAGTTGAAGTAGCAATACCTCCTGTTGCTCTCCATAGATGGCTCTAGCTGTCACCTCTTATCGTTAGGAAAAATATTTATGATTGTTTACAAAGCTCTATAGCAGATTTAATTTATGTGCATGGGATGTAATTCCATTTGGTTGTTTTGCCCTCTATATAGGGAAGTGTTGTCTGTAGTGTATCTTAAGGTAATGTTTAACGTATAAGTAATTGATTGTCAGAAAGTAAGGCTTCTGACCTAAATACACATAAACACGTAATTACACATGTTATTGTTTAGTTTTGTTGGAACTTTTGTTATATTATATTTGCTCTCGTTAATGCTAGCTGAGTCATTTTGTTGCATTTGCACTGTGTCATGTATAACAACACCCACATACCTACAACCAAGCTCTTCATAACTCTTCCAGTTGAAGCTTGGTGTCGTATTTTTGGTTGGAATGGAGTCTTTTTCTACAAAATACGTATATGGTGAAAAGAGCAAAAGGTGGAAGTGTTTAAACATTTATATCAGTAAATAGGTATCTCAAAAGTCGCTGAGTAGGAAGCAGAAGATAGAATGTGTAATTTAAGAGGGTATACACCTTTTGTAGTAATATTTTCTCCCAACTGTCTCTAAATTATTTGAGCGGCTGCTCCTATCACGCCTGACCCCTCTTTACGAGGAAGGGCAGATCCTACCTGATCACCAGTTTGGTTTTCGTCATGGACACTCCACGACCCTGCAGCTACTGCGTCTGGCCGCAAGGACGGCCCTGGGATTGCAGGAAAACCTCAAGACAGTCGCGGTGCTGCTAGGCGTAGAAAAAGCCTTTGCCACAACCTGGCACCAAGGCCTACTGTACAAACTCAGGGAGGCCAACGTACCTCCTCCCTATCTCGCCCTGATTAGCGGTTTCCGCAGAGACCGCACGTTCAGGGTGAGAGAGGAAGGACGGTTGTCATCTATCAGACCAATAGCCCCGGGTGTCCCGGAGGGCAGTGTACTGTCCCCGTTACTCTTTGCGGCCTACATGTCTGACTTCCCCTTAGAACCACAGACTGTTACGTGCCAATATGCTGACGACGTCCACATAATGGCACGTAATAAAAACCTAAGAGTGTGAGTGAGTGTGTAGTGTTTTAGGGCCCGTTGACAACAAGGTCATTTGGGCCCGAAGTCAATTCTAAAAACTAAAAGCTAGACAAAGTTAAAAAGTAAGATAAAATAAAAACACTCAGCTATTAAAAGCACATAAAAAACTCATCCAGGTACTAAAAATTTAAAATCTCTAAAATTAATAAATATAAAATACAAGTCAGACTTGTTTATTAAAACCGATTTTAAAAACAAACCGCAGTGTCTTATCCACGGCCACTGGGTCGTCCCCTAAAACACCCAGCAAGTTAGTCCCCAAGCCCAAATACTGGCGAACGCGGGCGTACTGCGGGCAATCCAGCAATACATGCCGCACAGTGAGGCGTACTGCACACGGAGCACACACAGGGGCCGGTTCCCCTCTTAACAGATGGCCATGAGTCGCTCGTGTGTGTGCCCAATTCTATGCCGGGTGAGTATCACCTCGGCCCGCCGGTTATCCCTGCAGGAAGTTGGCCAGGGTTGTACACTCTCCTTTATCGCCCGGAGTTGTGTGCCTTCCAAAGCTGTCCAGGAGTGCTGCCAAGCAGATAGGAGTTGGCGACGGAAAAAACGTTGCACATCCTGGTATGGCACCGCAGTTGTTAAACTCCGGGGCAAATGGCAAGCGGACTTAGCAGCCGCGTCCGCCTCTTCGTTCTCGGAAATCCCCACATGGCCTTGGGTCCAAGTAAAAACAAAAGGGTATCCGCGACTGAGCATTTGCGAGATCTGGATCTGTATTTTTAAAACAAGGGTGTGAGCGTCAGTGTGCTGTTGCAAGGCCTGAAGAGCACTTAGAGAGTCAGTGCAGACAATAAAAGAGCCAGGAGGTAACTTGCAAATAAAAAGGAGCAAATAGAAGATGGCATACAGCTCTGCGGAGAAAACTGAAGTGGAGTCCAGAAGGCGAAATTTATGAGCCTCACTGTTAATGAAGAACGCGCAACCCGTAGTGCTACCTAACTGAGGACCGTCTGTAAAGACCGGAACATAGGGTAACGGCCCAGTAGTTCGGCAATAAGCTGTTGGAACACCGAATGTGGAGTAGCGAGTCTAGAGTTGCTTGAAAGAGCGAGATCGAACCGCGCACGATTCTCCTGGCTAAGGTCCGAGCTAGGGGACCGGATTGGTCACTGAGGTTGAGGCAGAGGCGAATCCCCTGGTTTCCCGCTGCCGAATACCTTGGCGTCCACCTCGATCGCGGTCTCACCTACGCACCTCACGTCCGAGTCAAAGCCGGACAAGGGCATGCAGCGCTAACTCAGTTGTACCCAATTCTCAAATCCACCATGGCAACGCACCTCAAACTACGCCTGTATCGGGCGATTATACCGCCCCTGATTCTGTATGGCTGCGAAGTCTGGGGATCAGCGGCTCCGACCACTATTCGCAGACTACAGCGCGTCCAGAACAGGGCACTGCGCATGATCTACGATACCGGACGTAGATTCTCGTCCCACACCCTCCATACCTACTCCGGGGTCCCATACATTGTGGACGTGGTGCGGGAGAAATCCCGCACCATGTACAATAATTTAGACTCCCATTCCAATATCCTGGTGAACACCCTTAGCCGTTACAACCACAGGGCTCCTCGCCGCCGACCGAACTACCGGTTGCCCAAAGATGCTTTGGGTAACCAGAACTGAACAGGGCCACATTCCCCTGACTCCAACCCCCCAAGCCCAGAAATGGGCTTGGTAAGTCCATTACCTAAACACTGTTCCTTTCCCTCTAGCCTGTTGAGCGGACTGTACTCAGATGCTTCCCAGGCGGGCGGAAGAGCGCAGCCAGCACTGGGCGCATTACTCCCCACGGGGCAACAGTGCGCACAAGGCTAGATATACCACTGCCCAAGACAACCGCCTGAGACAAAGACGACTCTATTATACTGCCCAGATAATGACGTAATAAGCGGCTAGGTGCTGGGCAGCAAACACTCCGCCCAGGTAAACCTGGACGACTCCACCCTTGTGCTGGTCTGCTGCTGGTCTGCTGGTAGTAATATTTTATCCAATTTTACGTGTAGCAGTTGTGTAGTCATTCTTAATAAGTCAGAAATCCGAAGAGATTCCTATAAAGCACAAGATACTATATTATGGATATTGTGATAAACATATGCAAGTTTAATTAAAATTATTAAACTCATTTCTTGTGAAAAGTACTACATGAAAAGTTTCAGTTAGAGAGACTCACTTCAGAACAATCCTTGGTCGAAGAACTTAAATATCGGATTTATTATTTAAGCAAATAATAAACAAAAGTAACAAAATTCCTTTTTCTAAAAATATATTTTGTAATGTCCCTTTAAGGTTCTGTAATGCGCACCAAATTGTACTGAGCACAGTTTTCACAACGTACACACAGCGTTTCCCTTGGCTTCACTGCTTGGCTTGGCACAACTCCGTTATTCCCCGTTGATACACTTTTGTCTGCAAAATTGTGTTTTGAACTACTTAAGGGGAGGCATCAGAGATATTTCATCAAAAATGACAAAAAACTGCATTTTCCATTTTTGCCTTAAAATTATGTTTAAACATTGTGGTTTCAGAATCTGCCATCAGTTATTCCCTAACACCATTTAAAGAGCCGCTGCGTCATTATTTAAATGCCTATGTGCGGGTAGGCGTTGCCACTTATATTGCCTTTGCTAGCTGTAACAATCTTTTTATTTGCAAGTTAGCTCCTGGCTTCTTTATTGTTTGCACTGACTCTCTAAGTGCTCTTCAGGCCTTGCAAAAACACACTGCCGCTCACACCCTTGTTTTAAAAATACAGGCCCAGATCTAGCAAATGCTCAGTCGCGGATGCCATTTTGGTTTTACTTGGACCCCAGGCCATGTGGGCATTTCCGGGGACGAGGAGGCGGACGCGGCTGCTATGTCCGCTTGCCATTTGCCCCGGAGTTTAACAAATACGGTGTCATACCAGGATGTGCAACGTTTTTCCCGTCGTCAACTCCTATCTGCTGGGCAGCAATCCTGGACAGCTTTGGAAGATACACAACTCCGGGCAATAGAGGAGAGCGTACAACCCTGGCCTACTTCCTGCAGGGATAACCGGCGGGCCGAAGTGATACTCACCCGGCTGAGAATTGGGCACACACGAGCAACTCATGGCCATCTGTTAAGAGGAGAACCGGCCCCTGTGTGTGCTCCGTGTGCAGTACGCCTCACTGTGCGGCATGTATTGCTTGATTGCCAGCAGTATGCTCCTGTTCGCCAGTCTTTGGGCTTTGAGACTAACTTGCTGGATGTTTTAGGGGACAACCCAGTGGCCGTGGATAAGGCTCTGCGGTTTGTTGCTAAAATCGGTTTTAATAAACAAGTCTGACTTGTATTTTATATTCATTAATTTTAGAGATTTTAAATTATTAGTACTGGGATGAGTTTTTTATGTGCTTTTAATAGTTGAGTGTTTTTATTTTAACTTAGCTTGTGTAGCTTTTAGTTCTTAGAGTTCGTGTCCAGATGACCTTGTTGTCGACGGGCCCTAAAACACCACACACTCACTCACTCACAAATAAATTGTGCAATTTTCACGTTTAAACTACGTGGTTTGATTTCATACACTGTGGTAAAGTGCAAAGACATCTTCTGGATGTTGGTGAAAGCTGCTGAACAGTTCTGCTCTGCTTCTGCATATTAGTTCCTACTTTTGAAAGTAAACAAACATTTCCACTGACATGTAGTGTTTGTGAAGTATGGTTTACATGCAAGTGAAAGCTGTGGATAGCAGCTTATATGAGGGCTGCTAAATAAAGAATGATCACAACGTACGTTTACTCATCCTCATAATTTTAATGTTCCTTCTCAAAATAGTTTCCTCTGAATGCGATGTACTTGTCTCAGCGTTTCTGTCAGTCTTCAAAGACATGCTGGAAACCATTTTTGAGAGATCCTTCAAAATCGCCTCCACAGCCTTCACCACTGCTTCTGATGATGGATAATGCCTCCCACGAAGGCGTTTCTTCAAGTTAAGGAATAGCAAAAAGTCAAATGGGGCTAAATCCGGACTATAGGGAGGGTGAGGGATGCACTTCACGCAACAACGTTGGCAATATGCGGCCGCGCATTATCGTGGTACAGCATCCAGCTTACTTCACGGAAATGTGGTCTTTTGCGCCTGATATGGACTTGCAATATTTTCAGGACATCCCTGTAGTATTGTCCAGTTACTGATATGTGTGCAGGTTCAACATGATGATAAACCATTCCATGAATATCATAGAATGAGATGACCATAACTTTCCCAGCAGAATCAACTACTTTTGCTTTTTGGATTGTTGGTGACGAAGGAGATTTCCACACTGAGCTTTGCTGTTTGCTCTCAGGATCAAAATCATATAGCCAGGTTTCATCAGCAGTGATTACGTTTGAAAGAAACTCCGGATCTTCCTCTAACATAAACTTTAACTGTACGTTACCTCCATTGTAGCGGTAGGCGATGCTGAACTTGCCTGATTCTCACAGGCGGGAACCAAGAGTACCAACAATGAAACTAATATTCCGTGTTTGTTTCACATTAAGCTAACAGAATATAATGAGATTGAATTTTTGTGGGAAAAATTATGACCGTAAAGAAGTTATGTACATTTTTTATTGAACAGCCCTCGTAAATTCCAACAAAAAATGTAACAAATGACATCTATTTTGCAATATCTGTGGCAGAATATTTTCATTTTAGGTCATAATATTGTAAAAATTAATTGATATATTTAGAATGCAGTTACATATTGGAATGAGAACTGGTACATACACTTATTTAGTTACTAGTAATATCTTTAGAAACAATTGAGACTCTACGCTCACTTTCTTCTCGTGCAGCGAAAAAAATATATAGGACAAACCGGAAGGACCATCGCTACCAGAATAAACGAACATGAACGGAGCATTCGTTTAATACAACCTGAGAGGTCTGAACTGACAGAGCATAGAGCCAACTTTCGGGAGTGTACCGCATTCCCTGTGAATGTGAGACATCGTATATAGGACAAACCGGAAGGACCATCGCTACCAGAATAAACGAACATGAACGGAGCATTCGTTTAATACAACCTGAGAGGTCTGGACTGACAGAACATAGAGCCAACTTTCGGGAGTGAACCGCATTCCCTGTGAATGTGAGACATCGTATATAGGACTAACCGGAAGGTCCATCGCTAACAGAATAAACGAACATGAACGGAGCATTCGTTTAATGCAACCTGAGAAGTCTGGGCTGACAGAGCATAGAGCCAACTTTCGGGAGTGTACCGCATTCGCTGTGAATGTGAGACATCGTATATAGGACAAACCGGAAGGACCATCACTACCAGAATAAACGAACATGAACGGAGCATTCGTTTAATACAACCTGAGAAGTCTGGACTGACAGAGCATAGAGCCAACTTTCGGGAGTGTACCGCATTCCCTGTGAATGTGAGACGTCGTATATAGGACAAACCGGAAGGACCTTCGCTACTAGAATAAACGAACATGAACGGAGCATTCGTTTAATGTAACCTGAGAAGTCTGGACAGACAGAGCATAGAGCCAACTTTCGGGAGACGACCATCTTGGGAAAATATATCAGTTACTGGGAGCGGAGAATTACGGAGGCTTTGGCGATTTCGTCTGAAACGAGCACGTTTAATCGTGATGCTGGATTTCAGTTCAGCTCTTCTTGCAAACCGGCCTTAAAAATGGAAATCCATCGAATTAGGAAGCAAAGATACAGCTTGATCAAAAAGTTAAGTAGTTGCGTTTCTTTGACACAATTTTCTATACTCGCGCCATCTCCTGACCAGGCATTTAATTTATTGAAAGCAGTCTTTTGTTCAGTAATGCGAATTTTGATAGTATTTTGTCTTTGTTTATACTTGTGTTATATCCAGTATTTCATTTTGTAGTTATAACATTTTATAAATATTCTGATAATGGGAGAGATGTGCACTTTGTTGGCTGCCCGAGAAGAAAGTGAATGTTTTCGTCACCAGGAAAGCTTCAGGTTTTATTTGAATTGAGACTCTAGCTTTAGTCGTTTACAAAATCACTGCGTCACTGCTGCTCCGTGCTTTGGAATAACAGGGAATCGGCTGTTGTTGGTGTAGCTGTGCTTTGCTGTTGTTCTTGCACGTGATTGTTAATCCAACGCCATTCCCTTGAACTCTCTTAAGTCAGCGTATGTTTAGTATTGTTAAATGCACTGTTGAATTGCAGAGTTCTTGTAGTTCGTGGTGGTGGCAGAACTTCTGACCTATTGTTTTCATTTTGTTCTGCTGTGAAAATGTGGAGTGTGTTCAGGAATTAGAAAAACATGTGTGAATAGCCGGAAGTTGCGTGTTAAAACGTTGTATTATGGCTTAGAATATCTTTAGTCTATATACTGTACTAATAATTTACGATTTATTTCAGTTTTTCACTGTCAGTTAACTTTCATAGTGTCATTGAGCTCAGTTTTCACTGACATTCACAATTCTTTGCGCGCAGCGGGGTATCGAAGCATATGCATTGGGTTACACTGAGTGAAGTGTTGAACACAGGACTTCTTTCTTATCTTTCGCAGTAGTAACGTTACAACCTCCACATACAGCACCCCGAATACATCACTCAATAAGTGTCGCCAATATACGAGGTGAGTCACCTGCCCCTATTTACTCTTATCTATGCAACCCGCAGTCTATACTGCAATGTGAAAACATTGACTCTTTTAGCACAAAAGCCGTTATTGTACGAGACGTTACCGTAAAATAAGGTCTCCAATTTTATTTAACATTTAAAACAAGTTTATTTTCACTGAATGTTACATTGATGCAAAGGCGGAACTTACAGTTATTTCTCAATGTAATCACCATTGCGATCGATGCGCTGTGGCAGTTTTTGTATACCCTTGTCATAGTACTCTCCCGCCAAGTTGCGCAGGTAGCGCTCAACCTCGTTTTTCAAATCATCGTCGGTCTAGAATTGTGTTCCACCCAGATGTGACTTCAGCTCAGGTAACAGATGACAATCACTAAGTGCTAAGTCTAGAGTGTCCCATCCGAACTGGGCCAAGAGATCAGCCGTTGCATGTGCAGTATGGGGACGAGCGTTTTCATGATGAAAAATCACTCCCTTCGTCAGCATTCCCCTCCTTCAATTTTGGATGGCACGTCGCAAGTTGTTTGAAGTCTCACAGTAGCTAGCGGCGTTTATTATTGTGCCGGGATGCATAAACTCGCACAACAATACACCTTTTTCTGTCCCAGAACACACTGGCCATCACTTTACCGGCAGAAAATATCTGTTTGAAATGTCACGGCTTCGTCGAATTCGAATGCCGCCACTGACGAGAACGTTCTTTAGTTTCTGGTGTTGCGTAGTGCACCCAGGTTTCATCACCAGTGACAATTCAATCCAACAATTCCTCGCCTTGTTCTGCATAGCGCTCCAGGAATCGGTGGGCCGCTTCAACACGTTGCCGTTTATGGTCTTCGGTGAGCATTTTGGGGACCCACCTCG
Source organism: Mantis religiosa (assembly GCA_030765055.1). Lineage (NCBI taxonomy): Eukaryota > Metazoa > Arthropoda > Insecta > Mantodea > Mantidae > Mantis > Mantis religiosa. Next base: position 267,589,918 of record CM060947.1, read on the forward strand.
CACACACCTTGTGATAATGCAAATGTTCGGTCAAAATCTTGTCAATCGTAGTCTTACTGACTTCAGGGATAAGTTCGTACAGCTCGTCAACTGTCACACGCCGATCTTTAAGTATTTCTTGCTCCACTTTTGCAATTGTTTCGGCTGAAACCGAAGGCCGACCACAACGCTGTTCGTCATGGACGTCTGTACGTCCGTCTATGAAATCTCTGACACACTTTCACACGTTTTTTGACGTCCATACACTGTGGCCCATAGACTTCGCATAACTGACGATGAATTTCAGTGGGGGGTAGTACCCTTGGCACTCAAAAAACGGATCACTACACGCAAGTCGCATTTGGCGGAGTAAGTGATAGGAAGCTCCATCGCAAACGGCTACCCAGCCAAGACTAATAATTACAACGGGTTGGTTGAGGTGGGGATTTGAAGGAGTGAAACCTAGCTACACGCCAGTGTTGCCGGATCTCACGTAAGAGCGTTCCTCACGGCTACAGCGCCTTGGAGAATTTATTTTATGGAAACACCTCGTTGTTGGTCTCAACCATAAAAGACAGTGTGGAAGTAAATGACATATATCTCTCTCTGTCTAACACAAGGGAAACCTCATTAGCATCGTCCCCTTTTACCCTTGCAGTGTTGTGTAATAATTCTCAGCTCTGAACACACTATCTTATGCAGAATATTTTCTTTTTCAGATTATGTCAGTTTTACAGTCGTTTTGTGTTTCTATGGGCCCAAATTTTTCAGAAGCGCTTCCGTTTCGATAAAATTCCTATATTTTCTACTTGTATGTTCATCGTGCAGTAACTATAAAGCTTACCGCTATAATACTACAACAAATTTTTTCTTAGGCAGGAAAGACTACAGTGCTTCTACCTGCTAAGTTTGAATTCTCCGTCTTAAATCAGACGAGTGTTATAATTTCTTACATTAAGTAATTTCAGATAATTGTATATATACCTACTAGAAAATGTGGGCAGCAAGAACCTTTTTTGTTATTGGTTTTATATCGGGGGCCAAAGTAAGAGAAATCTTAAGGAGGGTTGAAGGTAATTTAAAAAATATTACGCAATCCTCTAACCTCGTCATATGTGTCAAACAAAAGATGGTGATGATTGTTGATGATGATTGTGTAGTGTTTAACGCCCGCTTTTACTACATACGGCACCGCAGGCGGTGACACTGATGATACATGAGATAAAGATGGAGCACCGGTGGAATGAGATGGCGGGGGAAACCGGAGATCCCGGAGAAAACCCTCCCCAACGCCGTGTTGTCCCCGCAAATCTCACTTTGCAGTCGCCTGGGATCGAGCCCGGGCCACCTTGGTGAGAGCCAAGTGGTCTAACCACTGAGCCACGGCGTGGCCTGATGATGACGATGATATTATAAGGGCGCTCAACTGCAGAGGTTATCAGCGCCCTTTAAAGAATTAGTCATGGCAAAATCCAGATATAAATGTTTCTAAAACTATAAAAGTGTAAAAAAGACTTAAAAATACATGCACATTAGAAACTACAAAAAATCGTGACTTTGTGGGTTCGTAGAATTAAAACTCCAATCGTACAAACTCAAAATGTTCTTTATTTCCACAGAATTACAGTTGGAACACTTGCCGATTGCATAGAATTACGTAGTGCACACAATTACAATTCACCAGTTCGTCTGTCACAGGTCCACTCTACACTCACAATTACGTACAACTCCTCTGATACACGTACACAGTCTTCCAGTCCCTCGCTAGCACTGCGCTCTTCACGGCTGCCCGCCAAGAACTCACTGACTCGTCCACTGCAGCCCTTATATATGAAGACAGCTGTTTCTGTAAGCTTCGCGGCTCGGAACATCATACCGATTGTTCCAGACGTCAGGGGGAGGGAAAAGAGACGGTACAGTGCCTAGTGACACTTTCCTAGTCATCCCTTCAGTAAATGTCCCCCCAGGGGCCTACTTCGGTAGGTACGGCTTTGGCGCACTCGGGGTCCCGAGCCAACAGCCTCCCTCGTGTGGGCTCCTCTTCGTGGTTGAGGGAGATGGTCAACAGGCCCATCCCCGTGTAGGCCGTGCGTGGAGACCCATGTTGGTGGAAAGGTTTGTCCTGGTGGTTGAAGGATGCGTATCTGAGCTCGTATAATGTATTATATAATGTACGTTTAGTTTTAATAGGTTTATTTACAGTTGTATAATTTTTTAGAAAGTTTATATCTGGCCTTTTCTATGACAAGTTTTTTAAAGGGCGCTGATGACCGCCGTAGTTGAGCGCCCTTATCATCATCATCTTCAGTGAACGCCACGAGATAAATGGGTAGGCGTTTTTTTTTTTTGTTTTTTTTTTGTTTTTTTTTTTGTTTGTAATTTTACGTCCTCCAACGCTAAGTCATATCGGACGGTTGGGTAGGCATTGGCTGAATGCCTCCTGTCGCCCAACCAGCTGCCAGTCGGTCGTGCCTTCTGTTAATTGGGTGACAATATAAATCTAAACTGCCAAAAATTCTCTTCATTAAATTCTAAAGTCTAACCTAGAAAATAATCCATAAACCTACTCCACTACCTTGTTGATTTCCGCTAGCCTTTCTGCAAAGCTGTCTGGCAGCTGCAGAGACGTCTTAAGGTGTACTAGGTAAAAACACTCTAGCAGCACGTGTCAGACAGATAACGCTTCGTTGCAAAACGGACACAGTGGAGCAGACTCCTTTTTAAAACGAAAACTATGAGTAAAAAAGCAGTTCCCAAAACGTAACCGAGTCAATCTCACCAACTCGCGACGAGATGACCGACAGGAGGTAACCTAGGGAATTGGAAGTTCTTTGACAGATCTAAGTTTATTATTGAGGAGAGCGGACCACTCTTACTGCCAGCAGGTTTGAACAGCTCTGCGCAATACGGCCCTAAAATCTTCCGATGTCACCGATGGTACTCGAACCCTGGGCTTCATGATAGCCGTCTTGGCTGCTGAATCCGCCATTTCATTCCCCCGCAAGCCTACGTGACCAGGGATCCATGCACACACCACGTTAACGCCCGAAGCATGTCAAACAAAAGAAATTATGAGCTCAAAGCAACGTGACACGCGCGAAGCAAGGCAGGCACCGTCCGTCTAATCTAACGTAAGCAGAAAGCAGGCAATGTGATGCAGTCAAAATGAACACAGATTACAAGAGTTCCTATGACCATGTTTATATCGTGCGAAAGATTGGGAGGTGTTACGTAAAGCTATTTAAGAGTTTTGTAAATGCTTATAGTTATGAAAGGGGAAACTAAGAAGAAACGAAATATTGTTAAACTAAGAAGTAAGGATCACACGTTAGTATTCAATCTCTTAAGTTATTTCTCAAGTAAAATTAGTCATGTGTTCAGAAACATAAGTATATAAGGTAGAATAAAAATGAAACAAATGAAAGGTGCTCTGTGAACTCCATAAAATGGTCAGCGAAACAAAAGAAAATAGTGCAAAGCAGAGCGCGCCGTATTGTTTATTCTTTGGTGCTTGAAAATATTCCACCCGCGCTGAATCTAGTTTTGGCAAGGATAAATAGTGATGATGACACTACCTACCAGGATGAGTCAAATGAAAACAATAAATATTCTATTAAATACTATTCACTGTGCAAAAGTGCTACAAAGATGTATCAATTTTCAACATAATCTCCCCCACACTCAATGCAAGTCCTCCAGCGATTACAAAGTGCATAAATGTCTTTAGAAAAAAAAATCCTTTTTGTAGTCCACGCAACCACTCTTGCACCGCGTGACGTACCTCTTCATCGGAACGGAACTTCTTTCCTCCCATTGTGTCTTTGAGTGGTCCAGACATATGGAAATCACTTGGCGTAAGTTCTGGTGAGTCTGGTGGATGAGGAAGACACTCAAAATGCAGGTGTGTTATTGTTGCAACTGTTGTACGAGCAGTGTGGGGCCTTGCATTGTCATGTTGCAAAAGGACACATGGTTACAGCAATCCACGTCGCTTTGATTTGATGGCAGGCCACAGATGATTTTTTAAGAGATCTGTGTATGACGCATGGTCCCTCTAGGTATGTAATGTTCCAAAATGACGCCCCCTTCGTCCCTAAAGAGAGTCAGCATAACTTTCTCTGTTGATGGTTCTGCTCGAAACTACTTTGGTTTCGGTGATGAGGGATGGCGCCATTCCATGCTCACTCTATTAGCTTCCGGTTGGTGGAAGTGAACCCAGGTTTCATCCCCACTGACAATTCTTGAAAGGAAGCCATCACCTTACGGTTCAAAGCGCCGAAGAAGTTCTTTAGAAGCAACAACACGTCGTTCTCTCATTTCAGGAGTCAGCAGCCGTGGCAGACACTTTGTGAAACTGGAGCACGTCCAATTGCACCACTCAAAAATGTTCTTTATTTCCACCGACTTACAGTTGAACACTTGTCAATTACACAGAATTACGTAGTGCACACAATTACGATTCACCAGTTCGTCCGTTACAGTTCCACTGCACGCTCACAGTTACGCACACTCTTCCGTTGCACGTACACAGTCTTCTCGTCCGTTCACTAACACGGCGCTCCTTCGCCGCTTGCCAAGCCCTGACTCAATTTACTCACTGCAGCCCTTTTTATCGGAATATCGCCGTTTCCTCGAAGCCTCTAGCTTCAGTGAATCACCGCGAAGGTTCCAGAAGGCAGGGGAGGGAGGGAAGAGGCGGCCAGCGGCAAGTGACACTTCCCTAATCATCCCCTCAGTTAGTGACTGAGATTAATGGGTGGGTGTGGCTCGGATGTCTCTGGTCCCTTCTCGGCTGTCGTTGGTCGGGCTTTCCGCAAATTGGGTGACACTGCTCCCTCCTCAAAGTTGGTCGTCCCGAACAGCACCATCGTAGCGGGCTAGACGATCCAGGTGTACCACCAACATCTTTCCTCGGGGCACCTTCTGGATGCGGTAGACCACGTCATTTATCCTCTTCACCACCCGGTACGGCCCTTGCCATGGCTGCTGGAGCTTCGGGCAGCGTCCCTTGGTCCGGGTAGGACGGTACAACCAGACCAGGTCACCTTGCTGGAACCCTTGGCTGTTGGCTTGCCTGTCATACCTGGTCTTCATGCGGTCGCTCGCCTTCTGGATGTTCTGGCGAGCCATCTCGTGCATGTCGTGGAGGTGGTCCACCAGGTTCTCCACATATTCGGTCACCGTCTGCTTCTCCTCCGGAGGGCTTCCAAAAGCCAGGTCACAAGGGAGGCGTAACTCTCAGCCAAATATTAAGCTGGCTGGCGTCATTCCAGTTGTGTCGTGTGTAGACGAGCGGTAGGCCAGCAAGAACAGTGGCACCTTGACGTCCCAGTCTCGCTGATGGCTGGCCACGACCTTCCTTAGGTGTTCCTCTAAGGTCTTGATATACTTTTCGACCATGCCATCCGACTGGGGATGTAGAGGCGTCGTGCGGGCCTTGTTCACCCCAAGCCTTTGTAGTGCCTCCTTCATTAGGTTGAACTCAAAATTGGTACCCAGGTCACTGTGTAGCTCCCATGACTAATCTGTAAACATGCAGCAATGTCATTCAGTGTCACTCGGCGGTTTTCCTTCACTATGACTTCAACTGTTGCAATGTTCTGTGGAGGCACAACTCGTTGTGGAGCATCTTCCACTGAAGTCACACCATTTGCGAACTTCCTACTCCATTCATAGACTGGCTGCAGTGACAAACATGCATCACCGTACTGAACCTTCATTTGTCGATGAATTTCAATAGGTTTCACACCTTCACTACGCCAAAACCGAATGACAGAACGCTGTTCCCTGGTGCAAGTCGCAAGTGGGGCGGCCATTTTTATACTGATACTGTGACGCTATGTGTGCATCTGTACTATGATGCCATCTACAGGCCATTCTGCACACTGTTTGTAGCACACTTACCAACTTAGAGGACAACGGTACGAAATTTTGATTCGTTAATACAAATTTAAGGTTTTCATTTCACTCACTCTCGTAATTTCTCAATTGAGAAATCTCAAATTTCAAATTCTCAGTTTCTCAACTTTGAATCGGTTCCTACACGATTTGGGGTTCGAATATGAAAGAAAGGATAACAATTCTATACTAATAGAAAGAGAGGATATTAACAGATTTGTCGTCGAGGCTAATGGACGCCTAAATGGAAGGAATTGCACCTTTATCAGATAACAGTGAAGAAGCATAAAAGTAACCGACATAATTAGAGCTTTTACCATTGCGTGCCTCCATTTTGTTTGTTGTAATTTAAATATTTAACATCCTGATCAGTCTCCCAAATCCCCTTTATATAAAATAAAGTTTGAATTAAATATATCTTTATATACATTTACCTTAAACTTGGAGAAAATACGTAAAACAGCTATTGTAGAAGAATGTGCTGTAAAAGCCATGTGAGTAACATCAAGTAACTACATGTATTATATACACGGCCATTTTTAGTTACAATGGTTCTCCCAAGGAGAAATGTTCTCATTGAGGAGAGTTTAAACAGCAATACCGCCTATTGCTGTCCATAGATGGCTCTAGCTGTCATATCTTATCGTAAGGAACAAAATTTGTGATTGTTTACAAAGCTCTAAATCAGATGTTATTTATATCAATAGAATATAGTTGCATTTAGATATTCTTTCCCTCTATATAGGGAAGTGTTGTCTGTAGTATATCTTAAGATAACATTTAACGTATAAGTAATTGATGGTCAGAAAGGAAGGCTTCTGACTCAAATACATATAAACACGTAATTACACATGAAACAAGAAACTTTAATTGAATTCTTTCATTATGGTTTGTTAATATTTTTAGTTTTTTTGGAACTTATACCAAATTGTTGAGGGATTAAATCTAGTATTAATATTTTGACCCTCATTAATACTAGCTGAGTCATTTTGTTTCATTTGTACTGTATCATGTGCAAGAATCACATACCTACAAGCAAGCTTTTCGTAATTATTCAAAGAGTCTTAAACTTGTGATGCATTGGACTAGAAGATGCAGCGATATATTGACCGCTTCCTTTCATGGCTCCATGACTGGAAAATTAAAATTAATGCAAATAATGCCAGCTTATACATTTTTCAAAGCGCCGCTCTTTGGCTATGGACCTAACGGTCGGTGGTCAAGTATTGCACTGTCGTCAGCAGGTCAAATACCTCGGCATGACTTTGACACACACAATGAACTGGTCCACCCACATAAAAGATAGCACCAACAAAGGGCGGCAGCGATTAAGGATGTGCGCCCCCATATTTAGGAGCAAACAGCTGAAACTCCGCTCGAAGGTTATCTTGTACAAGTCGTTCATTCTGTCAGTGGTTCTATACGCATGTGTGGCCTGGACAAACGCATCCAAAACAAACATCAAATACCTTCAAACACTGCAAAACCTCTCCCTCAGGAAAATCCTATCCGCTCCCATCCGCACCACAAACGACTCCCTCCATCAAGAAGTCCGTATCCCGACCATCCCCGAGGCATTGGAGAAAAGAGCCTCCTCCATTTGGGCGCGCATTCGTCGGCATACAAACCCTTTAATCCATAACATCGGAAATGGTGAGCCAAAACACCACAAACATAAACGGGTGAAAATACTGTAAATAAGGACGGTTCGCCACCCATTGCGCGCCCAAAATTCCCGGCCCAAGGCCTCACAAACCGCCGGCAGGGGCCGCCACTCCCGGGCTGCCCAAGGAACTGAGCGACATGCTGCCGCACAGCAGGACAGCTGAGTGTAAATAGTATAAAGTGAAGTGTGCGTGAATGAGTGTGTGATTGCGAGGGACGTACTACGTATGCCCACGAGTGCGTGTGTGAGTGTGTGTATATTATACGAGGGCCGTTCAGAAAGTAACCTCCGATCGGTCACAGTGCGGGTAGTGCGGGGAGTAGCGACGCCATCTGTGCATTCACGCACTCAGTAGGTCAGTCGGCATCAAGCCGTGGTCGAGTGAACGTCGTATCTGCGCTAGTTTAGTGTTTGTGGCCGTTTGAAATGTGTGCTGCAATAGAAAACCCCGCCAAATGTGAAGTGCGTGCTGTTATAAGGTTTTTTACAGCCAAAGGATATTCTGCAGCAGCAATTCATCGTGAGCTTTGTGCCGTCTACGGACCAAGAGTTATGAGTGAAGGAGTGGTCCGTGAATGGGTACGTTTATTTAAAAGTGGACGAGAAAACGTTCATGATGAAGAGAGGAGTGGGAGACCATCAATGGTGACGGACGAACTCGTTCAGACAGTTGATGCAAAAGTTCGTGAAAACCGACGTTTCACAATGTCGGAGTTGTCTACTGATTTTCCACAGATTTCTAAGACTCTCTTGTACGAGATAGTGACAGCAAGATTGGGTTACCGTAAGTTCTGTGCACAATGGGTGCCCAAAATTCTTATCGACCACCACAAAACTCAAAGAATGGCCTCTGCATTAGACTTTCTGTCACGTTATGCGGACGAAGGTGAACCATTGTTAAAGAGAATCGTGACCGGGGACGAAACCTGGATTAAGTACAAGAACCCTGAGACAAAAGAACAATCAAAGATGTGGGCACATTCAAATTCGCCTACCAAACCAATAAAAGCCCGGCAAGATTTTTCTGCCCGAAAATTGATGGCAACGGTGTTTTGGGATGCAAAAGGGGTGTTGTTGGTTGAATTCATGGAACGTGGGACGACCATTAATCAAGACGTGTACTGTGAAACACTAAAAAAATTACGACGGGATATACAGAACAAACGCCGTGGTATGCTGACTTCCGGTATCGTTTTTTTGCACGATAACGCCCGTCCTCACTCTGCTCGCAGAACAACAGCCCTTCTTGAGTCCTTCAAGTGGGACGTTGTCAACCATCCACCTTACAGCCCAGATCTGGCGCCAAGCGATTATCACCTCTTCATGCATATGAAGACATGGCTCGGGTCCCAGCGGTTTGATGACGACGAAGAGCTCAAAGATGCGGTCACAGGCTGGCTCCAGGCACAAGCAGGTGATTTTTATGCAGAAGGAATTTCAAATCTTGTGAACAGATACGATAAGTGCCTCAATCTTTATGGAGTCTATGTAGAAAAATAGTGCAAAGATGTAGTTGTAAGATGTATATATTAAAATATTTTTATTTAACTTGGTGAATTTTTTGCAATCAACCGGAGGTTACTTTCTGAACGGCCCTCGTATATGTAAATAAAATTACAAAAAAAAAAACATAAAATTCAAGGCAAAACTGGAGCACCTAAAAGAAAACGAACTAACTAAAGCTGTTCTTGGTGCGCTCATAAAGGGACGCCGTATGGGCTTTATGTAAAGCCATGACGTCAAAACCAAAGTGTAATACCATGCAAATGTAGAGCCTGTAAGGCGGGTCCATTGTACCGGCACCAAGTATATCAAACAAAAACAAAAAGCCTAAGCCTAAAGGAATCAGTTGTTTCTTGGCAGGCAGCCATAACGCGTGCACAGTGTGCAGATAGACTGGAAGATAGCGTACGTGTTGTCAGAGGTGTACGAAGCGTATTTCTACGGAAAGAAAGAACGATTTGAATTTCTGCAACTCGACCTTTTAATTCTGCGAACCCACAAAGTTACAATATTATTTATTAAATTCATCTTTATTCAGGGATATATTTATTAATCTATAAATCAAGCTATTTAAAACAGCAAATTTTCGTAAAAAAGGATTAAACTTTTATTTTTTTATTTTTATTTTTATATAATTATCACTATGGAGTAGACTTGCTATTTTGGAAATGCAGCGGTATATTGACCGCTTCCTCTCATGGCTACATGATTGGAAGATCAAAATTAACCCGAACAAATGCCAGTTTATTCATTTCACAAAGCGGCGCCCTTTGGCTATGGACCTAACGGTCGGTGGTCAAATATTGCACTGCCGTCAGCATGTAAAATACTTAGGCGTGGCGCTATCACGCACTATGAACTGGTCCACCCATATCAAAGATACCGCCAACAAAGGGCGGCAGCGATTAAAGTTATGCGCCCCCATCTTCAGGAGTAAACAGGTCCAGCTGAGGACCAAACTGGTGCTGTATAAAGCGTTCATTTTGTCGCTGGTCCTGTACGCGTGTGCGGCCTGGGCCAACGCCTCCAAATCCACCTTGAAATACCTCCAAACCGTACAAAACCTTTCGTTAAGAAAGATCCTATCCACCCCTCTCCTCACCACCAACGCAAAAATCCACCAGGAAAGTTGTATCCCTACCATTCCCGAGGCCATACTAAAACGGGCCTCTTCCACATGGGCGCGCATTAAGGGACACAGCAACCCTACAAATAAATAAATAAATAAATAAATAAATAAATAAATAAATAAATAAATAAATAAATAAATAAATAAATAAATAAATAAATAAATAAATAAATAAATAAATAAATAAATAAATAAATAAATAAATAAATAAATAAATAAATAAATAAATAAATAAATAAATAAATAAATAAATAAATAAATAAATAAATAAATAAATAAATAAATAAATAAATAAATAAATAAATAAATAAATAAATAAATAAATAAATAAATAAATAAATAAATAAATAAATAAATAAATAAATAAATAAATAAATAAATAAATAAATAAATAAATAAATAAATAAATAAATAAATAAATAAATAAATAAATAAATAAATAAATAAATAAATAAATAAATAAATAAATAAATAAATAAATAAATAAATAAATAAATAAATAAATAAATAAATAAATAAATAAATAAATAAATAAATAAATAAATAAATAAATAAATAAATAAATAAATAAATAAATAAATAAATAAATAAATAAATAAATAAATAAATAAATAAATAAATATAATAAATATAATAAATAAATAAATAAATAAATAAATAAATAAATAAATAAATAAATAAATAAATAAATAAATAAATAAATAAATAAATAAATAAATAAATAAATAAATAAATAAATAAATAAATAAATAAATAAATAAATAAATAAATAAATAAATAAATAAATAAATAAATAAATAAATAAATAAATAAATAAATAAATAAATAAATAAATAAATAAATAAATAAATAAATAAATAAATAAATAAATAAATAAATAAATAAATAAATAAATAAATAAATAAATAAATAAATAAATAAATAAATAAATAAATAAATAAATAAATAAATAAATAAATAAATAAATAAATAAATAAATAAATAAATAAATAAATAAATAAATAAATAAATAAATAAATAAATAAATAAATAAATAAATAAATAAATAAATAAATAAATAAATAAATAAATAAATAAATAAATAAATAAATAAATAAATAAATAAATAAATAAATAAATAAATAAATAAATAAATAAATAAATAAAATCTGAATATTCTACCCCGGCACCTAGACAACTATACCGGGGCATGTATCCAAATTTTCTCTTTATTTTTCCATAAAATCTTTACAAATGTTATAATTATACAAATCTCTCAGAAAACTACTCTACAAAACTAAAATGAAATAAAATAACAGAAATAAACACAAAAAATCAAAAAACAAAAGAAAACAACTATGAAAATTACAAAATCCTTATTTCCTAAATCTATATCTAAATCTACTAATTCTGTAGTCCACCATGGCCTCCGCCATCACTCTCTCCCTCCGCCGCCCATGCAGTCAACTCCATTGTTTGATTATTCAATAATTCTTCCCGTCTTATCCTATTTTGTATTCTAGAACTCCTTCTTGGATCTTGTACTATTCTTCGCCTATTATCAACTCTTTCTCCTTTGAATATTTTTACCTCCCATGCTTTCTTACTTACAAAGTTAGTCAAAACTTGTAATTTATTTACCAATTGTTGATCTCGAATTATGTCATTTACGATATATCCTGCTAGCGCATGCCTCTCTTCTTGTTGGTGAATTGCATATCTTCCACATTCAAATACTACATGTTCAGGATTATCTTGTTTGTTACATAATTCACATATATCATTTTCAGTTTTATTGATTTTCTTCCAATAGGTCTTATAAGGTCCGTGTCCTGTTATATAATGTATAAATCCCTTTGTTGGTTGAATAAAATTCAATTTTAGTCTCTCTTTGACGTTCTGAAAAATTTCAAACACTCTTCTACCTTCTAGACTTTCTGTCCATTCGTTTTGCCATTTATCTTTTAAACTATTTTTAATCACCCAAGATTTGTTTGTTCTGACTCCAGTTATATTATAAGCTTTTTCTAAGTTTCCTTTGTTCGCCCAAAATTTTGCGCCCTTCAATCTTATTAATAAATCAATCGGCCAAATGGCCGTTGTTACTAGCAATGCCATAGTTGGTGTTGTTTTTACAGCTCCTGTCAGACGTAATAATACTTTTCTTTGCGTTCTTCTCAACAATCTTCTTATTTGCACATCATCCATCCTTTCTGCCCAAACTGCTGCCGCATACGTCATAATTGAAGCAAAAATGGTGTTATGATATATCTGTATGTTACGCAATGGAAGTACAAAATTTAAATTGGTTATTCTTGCTAGCTTTAGTATTATTTTCTCTGTTTTCTGCCTAATATACTCCGTGTGTTTTCTGAAATGAAATTTTTCATCTATCATGATACCCAAATATCTCATCTCTTTTTCCCGTTTAATGTTCTGATTATTTATCTTCACTGTAGGATCCCGCTTTAAATTTCCCTTAAAAAGCACATAATTTGACTTGTTTGGTGCAATTTTTAGTTTTGTTCTGAAACACCAATTTGATAATGTATTTGTAACTTCTCTTGCTTTATTTTCTAGCTCTAGTCTGCTCTGTCCATCCATCATTATGACTATGTCATCAGCATACGCTATTACATCCAAAACCTTATGATCTCTTTCCAGTAGTTCTAATAAATCTTCTGATAAAATATCCCAAAAAAGGGGCCCCAAGATGGAACCCTGAGGGCAACCCTTGGTTATCTTCTTCCTAGTTTCAAAATTTGATCCACCAATGAATACTTCTCTATTGGAACAATAATCCTTTAATAAACTATAAATAGTACTTGAATATTTCTTGTCTTTTAAAATGCCGAAAAAATACGGCCACCATAAATTGTCAAAAGCGCCCGATATGTCCACAAATAATCCAATTACATAATTCTTTTGGCTTTTTGACACTGTTTCTTGAATTTTTAATATTGCATCCTCAGTTGAATATCCCTTTCTGAAACCAAATTGTTTATTATTCATACCCAGCATCAACCTATTTTCCATTATTCTTTTATATATTAACTGTTCAAAGATCTTGCCAATAGCATTTAATAAACATACTGGTCTGAAAGATTTTGGTTGCGTTCTGTCCTTATCTGCTCCTTTGCACAAAATTACAACCTTTGCCTCCTTCCACAAGTTTGGAAATCTCCCTCTTGCCAAACAATCATTAAACAAGAAACACAAAAACAAGACAATTTCTTCTCGTAGATTATACAAGACTTCATTTATAATACCATCTGGACCAGGTGCCTTCTTCTTTTTTAACTTCTGCAGAATTAATTTTATTTCTGTAATATCAAAGGGATAAACAGGATTTCCTGTATACTGCAACATCATCTGGTTTCTTTTTTCAACATGAATATCATCATCTTCTTCCTCTTTATCATCTGGCAATAACGTATGTAATAACAATTCCACCGATTCTTTCCCACTTTCTGTCATCTCTCCATTACCCTTATCTAATGTGGTTAAGATTTCTGGCTTCTTAATTTTATCCATAATAATTTTATACGGTTGTCCCCAGACATCTTGTTTTAAATTATTCTCAACGAACTGTTCCCAATGTTGTTTTCTGGTGTCTTCTAATAATTGTTTATACTTTTGTTTGGCCTCCCTATAATTCTTTAAGTTCTCTTCTCTTTCCGTATGTATGTTTGATTTTTGATATATTCTTCTTAATTTCCTTGCTAACGATCTCAGCTTCTGCAATCTATCTGTCCATTTTATTTTATCCTTATTATTATAAATTGTTATCTTTGGAACGGATTTTGATACTGCTACTTTTATTGCTTGTGTTAAATTTATTGCATCCAAATCCACTGATATTCCCGTATACTGTAAATTTAAATACTTAAATACTTGCTTCATCTTATCCCAATTTGCTCTTTTATAATTATAACGTAATTCTATTTCATGTTCTTCTTGAATTACTTCCCCATTCAATATATAATCAAAATAAATCAAATTATGATCACTTGTGGTCTGACCCTGTGTGACCCACCAATTTCTAATCTTCTTCTCCGCTGTTGCTGACGCTAAAGTAATATCTATATTTTCTTCAGCACCTGCTCTATTTTGAAAAGTTGGTGGATTACCATCTTTATTTATTACATATAAATTTAATTCCGAGATATGTTCTTCCAGTTTCTCCCCTCTTTCATCTGGTCTTTTACTGAACCACCAAGTTGATTTTGCATTACAATCACATACATGCATGATTTCTTTATTTCTGAATTTATTATGAATATTTTGTAATTTATATAGAAAGGGTTCAATATCCAAACTATATTGAAAATAATAATTTGCCAATATAAAACTTTCATACTTTGTTATAACTTCAATGCAATTAACATGCGTATCCAGAAATTGCGCTATGTTTACTATTTGCAAATCTTGCTTGAAAATTACTATTGCTGCCATTGCCTTTTCCTGAGATAAGATTTGTCGGGATCTTAACGGCATATATGGAATTTTGGAATTTACCACATACGGTTCTTGAATACAGATAATATCTAATTTTAATTCTTCTGCAATTTTTCTTATTTCCGCCATAACCAATTTACTTCTTTGCCCATTTATCTGTGCAATTCTTAAGCTTTCCTCCATGAGTTACTTCCTAAATTTAATCCACCAAATACATCTCTTCTTACTTTTGCGAAATTCTCTCTATTTTCATTTACTTCCTTTGCCATATTATGATTGAAACTTCTTATATTGTCCTTAGCATCGGAAACATGCGGCTCGCCCAAACTGGGCGCCCAGCATCCCTCGGCCCATGGCCGCACAATCTCCATGGCAGAGGCCGCAGTCACGGCAACTGGATCACTTCCCCTTGAACAAAGTGTAACCCACAGTTTCGTGTGACAGTGCGTGTGCCTGTGTATAGGTGTGTGTGCGTGTGTGTGAGTGAATGTAAGGGGGTGAAATAAACCCCCATGTATATATGTATATAGTTATTTATATTAAAAAAAAAACATTTTAAAACATCAAAAGAAAAGACATAATTAAACTGTTCTCGGCGGTCGTGATAAGGCCGCCGAATGGGTTCAATATAAACCACAAAGACAATAAAAATATCATTAAAACAAATTATAAACATATGTAAATTTTAGCCTGTAAGCCGGGCCCCTTGTACCGGCACCAGGCCATATTCCTTAATAAAGATAAACATAAAGAAAGTAGACTTGCTATAAATACCAAAGTTTAATTTATTGTTATTTATTATTATCTTTAGATCTAGAAAAGGAATAAATCCATTAATTTCAGTTTCTAATGTAAATTTTATATCTTTATCTTGTAAATTTAGTAATTTTAAAGCATCGTTTATGAGTTTATCAGAAACAATTGCCGTAGCAGATCATTTTTGGTCATTTAACCATGAAATAAATCCTGACGTTAAATTATTAAAACAATTAAATGCCTGATAGATATAATGGTTTGAGAATATATATTTATTTAAAAAACAAATATTGAGTAATAAATTTTGAAATACCAGCAGTTGATTCTGCTTTTAAATTTGTTTTATTTTCAGATTTTGGTAGTACTAACAAGAACATATGAACATCTAGCGTTTGTAATGATGGCGACAGCTGAAGATCTGTATAAGTTTATATGAAATCGCGATACTGAAGAGTTATCATCATTTCTTATAATATAAGTGTAGTTTGAAGTTAGAAATTGTTATATTTGTATATATTTGTTTGCTTCTCTGTTAATAGCTTCATATTTTACGTATGTATCTATACGTTGTGATATTGTTTTGGAATTAGATGTGGAGGCTTGCAGTGATGTAACTATTTGGTATACGAGTAGTGTGAAGAAAGTTGAGAGACAGGTTGGAGTCGAGTCGGGAGGTTCAAGATCAGCCGTGCATAAAATAGAAGGAAAGAGAAAGAAATCTGTCAGCACGCAGTCACATTAAATGTGACGGTCTGTTTTTGATACAGATTTATTTGCACCACTTTCCTTGACAGCAAGGGGGCGGCACCTTGGAAAATGTCGACACAGCCAGCGAATTTTACTTTCTAAAAACACAAGCAGGCACAAACTCTCTGGTCTGTCCTCGTCAAGTTATACTTGCTGAGTAGTGACGATGTCATTAACGGTGGGTACAGATAGTTCAATTAAATGTATCATAACGTACAATGGAAAGTTTATCATTGTTCACCATAATCTACTTCATATATTTTGTCAATAGAGTGTCATTTGTTTTGTTTACATTAACTTGTTCTTCTTTGTTTTATATTTATTAGATCGGACAGCAACAATACATGCTTTGCAGATCTGAGAGAACAGATACAAAATAATCATAGAGTAATAACATTCTACATGTAGGACGGCGCCTCCTCTGAACTAATACAAATGTGGCACTGAACTAATAAAATTGTATACATACTTCAATGGTGAGAATTTACACAGTAGAATAGAGGAGTAGAAAAAATTAATTGGAACAGTAGATCATTCAGAAGTGTAAGTGTAATCACTTTAAAGCAGGTTCTGTGGCAGTCGTCGCTTTAGTCGCGTTGGCCGGCGACTTCGGACGCCGATGTTGTACGTCACAGCTCCTGGTATGTGATGTAGATTGTATAAAAAGCGTCGAGCAATCTGTCGGATGAAATTGTGGAGAGGAAGAAGTCCCAGCTGCTAATGTAGCTGCTGGTTACGGACAAACCAAGGGGCATTGGTGGCGATTCGCAAGAATCTACTCTGGATGACCTGTAGACGCCTCAGGTAACAAATACTGGCAGCCCCCAGACCTGGCAGGCATAAGTAATAAGAGGTCGAACCAGAGATTTGTATAGGAGCAGTGAAGATTATAAAGCAAGTGAAGTGTGTTTGTGAAATAATGGAGACAGTTGTGAAAGACGAGCGGATGCCAGGGTAATGGTGCGGTCAATATGAGGCTTCCACGTAAGCCGAGTGTCCAGTAACACTCCAAGATTGTTGTAAACTGGTTAGCTAATTAACCTCGAAATTGATCAAAACAATATATGGCGGACATAATAAAGCTTAGCGTATTAGCCACTAGATGTCAGTGTATAGCGCATTTAAAATTTCAAAGTTGTCATCTATGTTTACGGAGTTAAACGAGACTTACCGAATGAGAACTTGGAGTTTTCATTTTCGTCTGCACAAATGGCGGATGAACAAAATCATAAATAAAGTCGTGAGACAAATTTCTCCTCGACGGAGGAAGAATTGTTAATTGAAATGGTGACGAAGTGTAAGGATATCGTGGAAAATAAGAGGACGGATGTGGTGAATGTAAAAGAGAAAGATGTCGCGGGGAAAATATTGGAAACGAATTTAATTCAAATGCATGTGTCATTACTACAAGCACCAAACAACTTTTCAGTATTACGTAAATTTAAAACGAGGTGCGAAGGACAAGTGCCTTAAACGTTACAAGACGGGAGGTGAACAATGCATTATCTACATAATTCAGTGAATTATAAGATCGCAAAGTTATTAATACTTGAAGCACAGCCGAGATGGACATATTCCTTTCTATGCATGTTCTAGCTCAGTATTACGTAAATTTAAAACGAGGAGCGAAGAAGGACAAGTGACGAGTGACTTGAACGTCTCAAGATGGGAGGTAGACAGTGTATTATCCACATAATTCAGTGAATTATAAAATCACAAGGTTACTAATACTTGAAGCTAAGGCGAGATAGTCATATTCCTTTCGATGTATATTCTAACTCATTATTAGGTAAATTTAAAATGAGGAGCGAAGAAGGGCAAGTGACTTGAACGTTTCAAGATGGGAGGTGGACAATGTATTATCCACATAATTCAGTGAATTATAAAATCTCAAAGTTATTAATACTTCAATCAAATGCGAGATCGGCATATTGCTTTCGATGCATGTTCTAACCTCTCCTGTACTTCCGTAGTAACCTTCACAGCAACATGTTTCGACAGTCTATACCTCCGGAAAACAATTTTCTTCGGGTAGTTCCTCAAAATCATTTCTTCTCATAGGCCGTACTCTATTACGAATGCCATTTAGACGGTCTTAAATATAGCAAATCGACATCAACAGCTGAGTTCATGCTCGCCATCTTGACTATTGACAATTGTTAAGGACTTAACATTAGAAATTCGAAGTGTTAATTTAACATGAGATTTAACACTTATGTTACGCTAACACTTGTTGGTGAAATGCAATTTTTGTTTTAACTATTGCTAAACTCGTGTTAAGTCTTAACGTTTGTTGGTGAAATCGGGCATTAATGATTCAATAAAATGATCTTTCAAATAACATATTAAATATATTTCTTTTAAAAGCACTCTGAACTCAATCTTCAAAATTTCCTGTCTAATTATTTAAAATACTTCACACATTTAGACTAATAAGTATTTTTTGTTAGAGCAAGTCTATAATTTGAACGTTACAGTAAGTTCAATTCATTTGTTTTTCATTCAGACGAAGGTAGCTCCTATGAAACATTGTCTATGCAACCCGTTAGACTGTTGTGCTGTAGAAGTTGCCGCGATATCACGGCTGACTAATATTTTGCATTTCAGGACCGCAAGCATTCAGGACCATGTCTGTAGGTATTAAGGCATGCTGATATCTTTGACCTTCTTTCACAACACTAGTGTAAAATCTAAACCATTAATATGTAATCAAATATTTTATTTTGTGCATTTCTAAATAATGTCTCACGTATGTGTTAGCTCCTGTTGCAGGTGAGCGGTTATGTCATACATGGAGTACATAATACAGTTATAGTATGTATCATACAGATCATATTGACGAGCCATCTCATACGACAGGCAAGCCAACAGCCAAGGGTTCCAGCAGGGTGACCTACTCTGGTTGTACCACCCTACCCAGACCAAGGGACGATGCCCGAAGCTCCAGCAACAATGGCAAGGACCTTACCGGGTGGTGAAGAGGATTAACGACGTGGTCTACCGCATCCAGAAGGTGCCCCGAGGAAAGATGTTGGTGGTACACCTGGATCGCCTGGCCCACTACGCCAGGTCATTGTTGATTTGAGGCAGCGCGAGTAACAAGATCAAAGAGACGGCACTGCAGTGTGCAGATGGAGGCTTGCCTGTCGTATCGGGTCTTCATGCGGTCGCTCGCCTTCTGGATGTTTTGACGAGCCATCTCATGCATGTCATGGAGATGGTCTACCAGGTTCTCCACATACTCAGTTGCTGGCTGTTTTGCGTCCGGGGGGGGGGGCTTCCAAAAGCCAGATCACAAGGGAGGCGTAGCTCTCGGCCAAACATTAAGCTTGGTGGCGTCATCCCTGTGGTGTCGTGTGTTGACGAGCGGTAGGCCAGCAAGAACAGTGGCACCTTGACGTCCCAGTCTCGCTGATGGCTGGCCACGACCTTCCTCAAGTGTTCCTCTAAGGTCTTGATGTACCTTTCGACCATGCCCTCCGACTGGGGATGTAGAGGCGTTGTGCGGGTCTTGTTAACCCCAAGTCTCTCTAGTGCCTCGTTCATCAAGTTGGACTCAAAATTGGTGCCTTGGTCACTGTGCAGCTCTAACGGTACCCCAAATCCACAGAACACTTGCTCCACGAGGCAGTCGGTAATTGAACGCGTGCGGGTAAGGAGCTGTGTTGGTTGACCTGTATGTTACACTGTGTATGTGAACAGTGTATTGCTACGGAAATAAAGTGCAATTTTTTGTGTTTGTAACCTGGACTTTTTATTTCACGAACCCACAAGGTCACAATGTCTATTTCCAAAGCCATTCTTTGGAGATGACAGTAGGGTGTTTAATTCATAAAGATACAAAACTGATGAGGAATACATATAAAGTACTGAGTATAAATAAATATACCAGTGACTCACCTGACCCTGTTTATTCTTACTATGGAACCCGCAGTTTATAGTGTAATATGAAAACATTAGACCAGACACATCCAACTGGCTTGCCGCGGTGCAAGTGCTGGGCTACAAGCACCGTGTTGCCTCAGTTTGTCTTCTATAGCAGTGGTGGTCCGTACTTCAGTGTCAGTTTGATATGGAAGAGCACTCATTAAAGCAAACGGTACCCATGCCGACACATTATTTCAATCCCGAATGGGAAACTGAGTACTTCTTCATGGAATGTAGTGGTGCTGCTATTAGTTCAATTTGTCAGAAACGACTTAATCTTCAGCGACATTTTAATACGAAGCATCTTTTTTAAGTCAGTACCGTTTTGGAATTTAAAAAATACGTGCATAGATATCGCAATAATTTTATTTTTACATGAAAGCCTGTACCTTAATCTACTTTTCTACATAAGTAGGTACCTGTCATAACGTGACACCAGTTTCTGAATACCCTCCTCATAAAATTCTGCCGCCTGACGTGTTAACCACTGTATCACAACTGTTTTGACTTCGTTATCGTCTTGAAGACGCTGACCGCCCAGATGTTTCTTCAAGTGCAGGAACAAATGGTAGTCGCTCGGCGCCAGATCAGGGCTCTATGGAGGATGATCTAGAGTTTCCCGTTGAAAAGACCTCATGAGATCTTTGGTCCGATTAGCCACATGTGGACGGGCATTGTCATGCAGCAACTCAACTTTCCACGTATTTTGTTCTGGATTGCACGGTGCAGATTGTTCAATGTCTCACAGTAAGACGCTGCATTGATTGTCTCATTACGATGCAGAAATTCCACTAGCAATACTCCTTTTCTGTCCCAAATACTGTGCACATGATTTTCCGGGCAAAATTGTTTGCTTAAACTTCATTTTTGTGGGTGATGATGAATGTCGCCATTCCATGGATTGTTGTTTCGATTCTGGTGTGACGTAGGCCACCCATGTTTCGTCACCAGTAACAATTTGGTCTAAAAATCTTCACCTTCATTGTGGTGTCGCTCAAGGAAAGTCAATGCACTGCCTAAACGTTGGGTTTTGTACAAATCCGTCAACATTTTCGGAACCCAACGTGAACACAATTTCCGGTACTTCAAGTTCTCGGTCACAATGCGATACAAAACACTACGAGAATATTGAGGAAAATAGTCGCACAATGATGAAATTGTAAAGAGTCTGTTTTCTCTCACCTTTCCATTCACTTTCTGCACCAAGTCTTTAGTAAAGACCGAAGGACGCGCACTCCGTTCTTCATCATGCACATTTGTGCGGCCATCTTTAAATGCTCTCACCCATTTCCTTACCATTCCATCACTCATAACGTTTTGTCTGTAAACTTCACAGATCTCACGATGAATATCGATCGGTTTTACACCTTTAGCACTAAGAAATCGTATAACAGCCCGTACTTCACAATCGGCGGGACTCACGATTGTCGGAGGCAATTTAAACACTCAGTAACCAACGTATACAATGAAGAATCAGACTAATGGTGTCAGTGCGTAGACAAGAGATGTAGGTTACCAGCGCGCATGCGCGGAACGCCGACTCAGGTGCTGCGGTGGCGGAATCGCAAAACGGTACTGACTTAAAGAAACATGCCTCTTATATTACAGGTTAATTATTATTGGACCCTATAAAAAGAAGAACGCACTGCAGAGACACAAAAGCCCAGAGAAAAGATCACATCGCAGGAAGAAGAGAATGGTGGAATAGCAGAAACCACGGTTTATCTGAGTTACGAAATAGCACTAGTAGTTTATGTGATGATGCAATTATTAAACGATGTATGCTTATAGCTACAAGTAACTTCATCCCTGTCAGTGTTCACCAATTCGAGAGTGTCTGTCACCTCATACAATTTCACGCAGAATTTCAGATCTGGTGGACAATATTTACACACAGCTTACTGAAACAGCAAGAGAATTTGTTGCATTCTCTATTGCCATTGATGAGAGCACTGACCTGGCTCAATTATCTATTTTTATTCGTGGAGTAAATTAACATTTGAAAGTTGTGGAGTAAATATTAGAACTGGTGCCAATAAAAGGCACAACAATAGGAATCATCTTGAAAAGTGACACTGAGTTAGCTGACAGTTACAGAAACAGAGGAAGTTTGCTAGATTTCTCGAGAAGGTTCCCTAAATCAAGATTCCCTCGATTACACAGGCGTGCAGCATTTATAACTCCTATGTTTGGTTAGACCTATGTATGTGAATCCTTATTTTCAGCTATGAAAAGCATTATATATCCTCAGAAATCCAACATCAATGATCATAAGTTGAAGTGTGCATTAAGGGTTCAGAGTTGTGTTTCACTGTCTCCAATGTAGCGAATATTGTGATAACCAAAATACAAAGGGCGTCCAGAAAGTAAGTTCTGTTTCAATTTTTCTCCACAACAGCGCTGCGATTACAGTTCCGTAAATGCGCGGTAGACGCTCTGTATCAAGGAGAAGAAACCTGCGCCATTGTGAGATCGCTATCAGACACGTATGCTTAGTTGTGCTTGTTTATATTGCCGGTGTTGATTGAAAATCCGGCCGCTTGTGAAATCAGATGTTTATTGGGAGACAGGAATTTGCACCGCGCAATACAGAATAAGCGCCAAGTAATGCTGTCAAAATATGTCGTGTTTCTTCACAACACACGACCACACACTGCAAATGCGACGAAAAACATCCTACAGGGATTTGGCTGGGACGTGTTTGACCACCCCCGTACAGCCCTGACCTCGCTCCTAGCGACTTTCATCTGTGTTTGCATCTCAAATCTTTCCCTGGCGGTCAACACTTCAACAATGACGAAGAGCTGAAAGAAAATGTTTCCAACTGGTTGAAGACACAGGCGGCAAACTTCTATGAAGAAGGTATACAACATTTTCTGCCTCGCTATGACAAATGGCTGCAAAATTTAGACAGTTATGTGGAAAAGTAGTTTAAGAGTTTGAGAATTTTGTGCAATAAATAATGTTTCTGTATCTGTACACAATTTAATTTTATTACCAAACGGAACTTACTTTCTGGACGTAGCTCGTATGTCAGAAGGTAAGAGTGTCTACCAAAAACTGAATGTATAAAATTCTTAATTGAAACGTGAATATTCGTTTAATATGACGTATTCTGTGTAATATTATCACTATATAGTAAATATAATTTTGTTATTTTGTATTTTTCTATTGTCTCAGGATCAGAATTGTGGTAATTTCTAAAAAGTGCGGTTTCGTTCTTATATTTAAACATATTGCTTTCATATGTCATCCTTTGGTTGTATTTGATTTAAAGCTATAATGATCTTACTGGTATTGGGTTGTTTTATATATAATTTAACAACAAGTACCACAGAGATATTAAACCAAGTATTATAGAGTTTCTGAATTGTTCCTTCACTACTTTCCTGTCCTTAATTATTTAATGGTAACAGAAGTGCAGATTGCGGAACGCCACTGCACGAGATAATGATTGGTATATCTCCCTAGCAACGACCAGGCACGCCGGCACCGTGCGAACTGTACAGGCACACCGTACATGTCAGTCGGTGGTGCCTGCATTAGACTATTACTATTTTTATTTTACTATTTTATTATACTTTAATTAATAAAATAGTAAGTCTTTTTAATGGTTAGGGTAAGTCTTGGATAAAACATTGTATGGTACAAGACTTGTTCATACACTCGCGGAAATCAACAAACCTTCCAGCTGTCGATAAAATATGTCTTGATTGAAAACATAAGTAGCTAATATTTCTTCTGTATAGTAAGTAGAGTAATTACTGTTATAACTACTCTTAAGAAACCTTCTACCTCTATGTACTTCATGTTAAACAAATGGAATTTGAGTAATGTGGTAGGTTTAAGCAATCCTCACATATTTGAAGTGCTGTCATTGCTTTTAGAAAATGTATCCAGATTTACATGAAGTAGATACGAGAGTAGTATACATGTGAGTGAAATACATCAAATATTTGTTCTAAACAGTTTAGTTTTAACATTTTTATAATTATTTCCTCTTTAACTACATCGCCATACACCACAAAGCACACAAACGGATAAAGAAACCGTACATGTATACTCAATTAATAATTTAATTTTAGGCAATACCTCCAAAACCTCTAATGGCCAACTATATCTTTGTCAGCATAAGAATAATTACGTTTTCACGGCCTCACGAACAAACAAAGGAACAACGAGTTCATTTGATACTCTTTGGCTTCCTCTTTGGCATAGATAATGAAGTAATAACACTCTTAAATTTGTTCCTTCTTTTGTTTCTTCTTTGTATTTCCTCTGTGTTAGTTACTAAGGATAAACAAAGTTCTTTTAGCGTTACTTAAACTGTTATTTCTTCCCAAATGTATATGAACGAACAGAAAACTGTGCCTACTTCAGCATTAAAACTACACCTTAGGTTTGGTATATCTTATCTAAGAAATCAAATGGTGGAGCACAAATCATTTCTTTTGTTTTCGTAAGCAGATATTAAAACACTTTCATAAATAAAGCAACAGTGACAAGGCCAAACACAGAGCTACGAACTAAAGAGAAATATGGACGTAAAATGGCATAGGGATAGAGAAAATATATATAAATACTAGCAGAAGCTTGTTAGAATTTCATGAGAGATGTAGAGTTATGTGGGAGGCAGTTCTTTATCTGAAGCGCTGATATTTGCTGTGGAAGTGTCCTGCCATGACAAAACATGCAGCGAAGATCCCATATTTCTTGGAAAACCAACATTTACTGTACAGACTTTTAAATATTTCTAAAAGTCTGATGTTTTCTGTGGTTCGGAGAACGTCGTAGGCTAATGTTTTAAGATGGATTGCTGTTGAAATTCTGCTCGCTGTGTATCACCAACAAATAAATAAAAGAATAATGGATTCCCATTTGTAGGAATGTATAGTATTTGAAAGTTCGAACCAATAGAAAGGATTTTCGAAATCGATGCACAAAAGTGGATGGACATAATTTGTGTACTTTTAAAGGATAAGTATTTTGGTAAGGTGACCAAACAAAATGTATGTTCACTTTCTTCTCGGGCAACAAACCAGGCGAAAACACGATTAGAAACCGACCTTCCGGGTATGTACATCTCTCCCATCATCAGGATATTTATAAAATGTTATAAACACAAATGAAATACTGGATATAACACAACTATCAACAAAGACAAAACACTATCAAAATTGACATTATTGAACAAAAGACTGCTTTCAGTAAATTAATTTGCCGGACGACCATCTCGGCAATATGCAACAGTTACTGGCAGAGGAAAATTAACGAGGCTTTGGCCATTTCCTCCGAAAAAGTCACACTTAATCGTGATGCTGGATTTCAGTTCAGCTCCTTTTGGAAAGCGGCCTTAAAATGGAAATCCGTCGACTTAAGAAGCACGGATCTATACAGCTTGATCACCAAGTTAAGTAGTTACGTTTCTTTGACCCAATTAATTTTCTATACTCACGCCATCTCCTGACCTGACATTTAATTTACTGAAAACAGTATTTTGTTTAATGATGTGCGTAACGATAGTGTTTTGTCTTTGTTTATATTTGTGTTATATCCAGTGATACATTTGTAGTGATAACATTTATTGAAATTTCCTGATGATGGGAGGGATCTGCGCTCCCGAAACGTCGATTTCTATTCGTCACACGAGAGCATATTCATCCCCAGGAAAGCTTCAGCATTTATTTTATAATAAACAAAACTAAGCTTCGAACTCCTCTATTGTCACCATAGTGGTTAACCCATCTGCAGTCATCTCTTTCGCACAAACAGATGCAACACGTCTCTTTAATACCTCATTGGCACGCACCTACCTGTGCTGTTAGTAATCTCTCTGACGTACACACAGGTTCACCTCTTACATGGAGATGCACGCCGACTCTCAACACAGCTACTTCGATATACACTCCTGAAGTGCTTCACTGCATGGTTCCACTACTAACTCCTCAACCAGGAGCTGGAAAATGCCGCGCTTCTGATTCGTGAACTGCTTCACTGAACCGACTCCTTACCGCACTGGAACGGCCTTGAGTAGTTTCTGCGTATAAATAATACTACTGGCTATCTGACGTCAACAAGAGGCTCAATTTCTGAGAGCAAACTTGCTTTCGGCTTGGTGACGTCAAGTCCTGGCTGTACGGCAGCTCACGGTAGTGACAGTGTGGAGAGATGTTGCCAGTCTGTTACAGCCGACTCCTTTAATTCACGAGAAGGAGTATTTTGGAGATTATTGCTGGAATATATATGAGGTCTCTTCAATAAAGGATGATTGTAATTCTTTTACGGTCATAATTTTTCGCACTAAAATACAATCTTATTACTTTTTGTTAGCTTAATGTGAAATAAACACGCCGTAGTAGTTTCATTGTTGGTACTCCTGGTTCCCGCCTGTGAGAACCAGGCAAAGTCAGACATGTTCAGTATCACCTACCGTTACAATGGAGGTAACATGCGAGGAACAATATGCGGCTTTGAAATTCTGCTTTCGTCTCAACAAATCATCCGTTGAGGCCTATACAATGTTACAGGAGGCCTATGGAGGGTCTGTTCTTCCCTACAGCACAGCTCGAAGGTGGTTTAAAATGTTTAAAGAGGAGAGACAATCAATTTGAAAGGAAGGTGGACCCGGTGTTCCAGTTACTGCTCTTACGGAAGAAAACATCAACACTGCTGCTGCCATTGTGAGAGAGGATCGACGAATTACCTTAAGATCACTTTCTGAAATACTGAACATTTCATTGGGTGCCACCCACACGTAGGTGACAGAAACATTACACGTGAGACGTGTTTGTGCGCGATGGGTTCCAAGACTGTTTATTCCCGAACAAAAGGACATTCCCATACAGGTCTGTATGCAGTTAAAGTTGATGTTACAGAAAGATCCGGAGTTTCTTTCAAACGTAATCACTGCTAATGAAACTTGGCTACATAATTTTGATCCTGTGAGCAAACAGCAAAGCAGCTCAGTGTGGAAATCTCCATCATCACCAACCCACAAAACGGCAAAAGTGGTAGCTTCTGCTGGAAAAGTTATGGTCATCTCATTCTTTGATATTCATGGAATGGTTTATCAGCATGTTGTACCTGCACACACATCAGTAACTGGACAATACTACAGGGATGTCCTGCAAACATTGAAAGTCCATATCAGCCGCAAAAGACCACATTTCCTTGAAGCAGGCTGGATGCTGCACCACGATAATGCGCGGCCGCGTATTGCTACTGTTGTTGCTGAATATGTTGCAAAATTGAACGTGAAATGCTTTCCTCACACTTCCTACAGTCCGGATTTAGCCCCATGTGACTTTTTCTACTCCCTAACTTGAAGAAACGCCTTCGTGGGAGGCACTATCCATCATCAGAAGCAGTGGTGAAGGCTGCGGAGGCTATTTTGAAGGATCTCTCAAAAAATTGTTTCCAGCATGTCTTTGAAGACTGGCAGAAACGCTGGGACAAGTGCATCGCATTCAGGAGAGACCATTTTGAGAAGGACCATCAAAATAATGAGGATGAGTAAAGGTACGTTGTCAAAAAAATAGCCCACCTCGGTAGCCTGTCTGCCTCACGTTCAAGAGGTCCCGAGTTAGAATTTCGCTCAGGGTGAGCTACCTGGATAAGGTTTATCTGGGGGTTTCCCTTATCCTGCAAGACGTATGTCGGGTAACTCTAAGCTCCATGGACCCCGGGCTCATTTGAGCATCATTTCACCTATTGCATTCATCGTCCGATATGACAACCTACGTAAATTACAAAAAGAAAACAAAAGCTTGTGATATCGTTCATTATTGAACAGACCTCATATATACCATTGGATGTGGAAGTGTCTTAACTTTCATCTATTTTAACCAAAATTTGTAGAGCGGTTTGGTAAAATTCAGGTT